>VCRD01001452.1:12445-31723 GCA_006783055.1 Trinorchestia longiramus | reverse complement strand
AGGATGTGTTCATGATAGTAGGGCCAAACACGACCTTTCGAACGAAGTGCTGGAGGGAGCGTAAAAATTTCTAATTAAATTTTGCCGTGAATTAGGCGATAACAGTGCACATCTCCTCCCGAAGACTAACACAGATTACTTCACGAAACAATTGCTATTTCTGTTAACTTTTCTTTACAAGAGTACTACGAACCCTCACGCATTTCACGAAAAATCGTTGTTCACTGAATTTCATCAGGTCCCAAAAATAGTGTAGTGTAAAGCTCAAAATAGTTCCTACTCAATTGGCTGCAGTATTAAGAGTTTTAGTAGAAACGAAGCTGTCTTCACACCGAGCTCAATACTGTGTTCAAGAAGCAGCTCAAATATACATTCAAACATATTTATACTGACAATAAAAAATATTCATAGTTTATAATGAATCCTTCAAAACTCCTCTGTAAACAGTAGAAAGAAAAACAGTCGAGTTTGTAAGAGAGGCGCAGCAGCGCACCGCAAAATGGACAAGAATAGCGGCGCATGTCTCCTCCTACCACCGCTGAACTTTAATGAAAAAACTTCAAGAATCATCCTTTCCCTGTGCCTGACCAGCATGAACTCCTGCATGTTAAAATCCTCACACGAATCTGAGCGACATTCCATCGGTCACTTGGTACGTCACTCACCAGGCAGCTATTTGAATCTCTGTTTAATTATTAGAATAGAATAGAATAAGGCAATAGGAACGAGCCGTTTGGCCCATTCTTGGTTCAATACCGAAGTCCCATGCCTATTAACTTATATACAATAACTTAATCCTTTCCTGCGCCAGTGACTGATGTGAGCGTTAAGATAACAAAATTGTCCCACCTGAAATAAATTTTTGCATCCATTGATGTCGGTGCTTAAACTCTTGTGCTTATGAGTTTAAACTCTTATGCTAGGTTAAGTTAGTCTTATAATGATAAATGTCAAGTTCAAGCGGTTTCCAGTCCATTTTGCACAGGCAAAAAGCTGCACCTAATATCGAAAATATTTCACCCTTAAATAAAGAGAATGAAGTTCAGTAAAATGGGAAAATTTTAAAATCCTTGTTTACAATTTCCACTATGAAATAAAAGTTTATTTAGGACACGTTTTAGAGGTTCTCCTGTTCGCTCAGCACTGCAGAGCGCGACTTGAAAGCTTTCAGTCTCCTAACTTCGTGCTTAACTTGTTCTTTATGAAGCAGTCTCTTTAGCAAACGGCAGTAGAGCTAAAATTTGTTCACACAATGAAACGAAGTGCAAATGAAAGAGCCCTTTTCCAGCCACTTAAACTGTTCGAATTATTTTAGCAATCGTGCTAGAGCTCTTCGTCGCACTTCTGATATTGATAATTTATTAGGAGCTTTTAGCTTTGCACCGTTCTTTTCCAAAGCATTCGTTCTGATTTTAGTAAGAGTTTTATTTCTCTACAGCATCTTCTAAAAGAAAATATTCTGCCTACTGACGAAAAAGTTGTTTCCATCATGAAGGGAGGAAATACTAGCGTAGCTTTCATGCAGCTATACAGCTTCGGTTTAGTAGAAATTTTGCAATGAAAATAAGATACTTTTCGATTGTATTGTCAGAACTAGTGGGACTAGAGACACCACAGAAGAAAATGAGATTAGAATTGTACAAATTATCTACTACAGCATATGGTTTGCAAACATGTAATACAAATGTGAACAATTGCTGTTATATTAAAGCAGGAATAGTTTCTGGAATTGCTAACAGTGCAAAATTAATAGCCGTCGAAAATTTTCGTTGTTATGCAAATTCGAATTTTGAACGGCACTGCAGTATATGAAGCGTATTTGGAAGAACAAAGTGAACTTCTTTCGATATGCTGCAACCAACCTCGGCTCGACAAAAACACAACTGAATTTGACAGAGATTCAAAACCTCTGACGTCAATTCTGAATAGTTTCGCAAGAAGCGTGGTCAAATCCTTCTTGATATTCATTTTGAAGTCAATGAGATTTCTCTTTTTAACTTCCTCGCAATGACGTGGTCATTAAAATCAGTCTCAGAGAATTACTCAGCTGACAAAACAGTGACTTTTATTTCACTGCATTCCCGCGCTTCATCCCTTTAGCGAGCGACACTCGGTCGCTTTAGTTTAAAACGCTAGATTTAGAACTGCCGGACTCGACAGAACACAGTGTCTTGCCAATATAGATGCCCCACCGAGTTTGCCAGAGCTGGGCGAGCCATTAATTGAAATGTAGAGATAGTGGTGTGGGCCAGTTATCGTTATTCCTTTTCACCGAGTGATATCGCTATTCTTTTCATAGTGGGAATTTGGCCCTGAAACTAAATTTGGCACACGTACTACCGAGCCAAATTTAGTGCGAATCAAATTTTGTTAGACACACTTTAAGGCACGACAACGGCGTCCGAGCCGGCGTCGCTCGACGAGGACTTGTTTTTTAAGAGCTCTCCTTAATTTAAGTGGCGTGTTTTCCGACCCCAGAAGGACAGCATGAAAGAGAAAAATGAACGGCAAAAATCCGAGCGAGAAGCACCAAGGTGCTCTATATTTCAAAGATGAAATTCAAGGGAGGCCTTTATGATTACCGCTCGAGTTTACAGTTTTAGACGAAACAATTGTCCGTCATTCACATATGAGGCGAATGAACTAGAGGAAACTAATCAGAGTCACGATTTCATAAAAACATTTTTTCGCATATGTTTGTGATGCGAGTTGTGTTTATTGTACATTCATAGAAATTTCCATTCAAAATTTAATTCAAATTGTCCTTTTACAGTCTCAATTGGCACAACCTCAAACAGCCAGTAACAGTGACAGCAATAACTAAAGATGAAAACAGCGAAATGAGGAGAATAAAACTCATCTGAAGGCACTCAAATGAAAGTTTGATTCATCGGCCATTCTAATTGAAGAGAAGGTGAATCGAAAAACAATTCAACAAATCTGAAATTAAACTTGCAACAAGACATGTAGCAGGTCATGTAGGAGAAGCTCTATTCACTCCCAAGAAGAATGAAGTCTTTGTTATGTTTACTAGAACGTGCACCATCAGCAAACTTCTTCAATAAACTTTAGATTTTTCTCCCGCACAAGCAACAAAACCCCAGTGAGTATAGTAAAGTTCGGTCAAGAGGAGACTTTCCTATGATTCTTATAGATAACGTTTCATCTAGATATATGCCTGAAAGGCATTAAATGGTGCGGAATAAAAATAGAAACTGTAAAGCAGAAAAAATAATGTACTCCAATAAAGGTTCTTTACATGGACTAATGGTTTACTAAATGTGTGCACGTGTGCTCGTAATTTTCGTAAAATAAAATAGCTTTTAATTCAAACGTGTGAGGTTGAATGTTAAGCGCTATCTAACTTCGCAAGGTGCTCTGATGAAGATCGGTTCTTCAGCTCATGGCCGAATCATGTTCATAAACATATTCCTGCTGGAGAGCACTGTCACCTACCCACTCTGGAGGACAATACCCTTCATCGAGCCTCCCAAAGGGCTAACACTGTCATTAAAGACAGCTTTTCCGTACAAGCTTTAGTAGCTTCGAAGTTGATTTTATTTTTTTTTAAGAAAATGATCACAGGCTCAACCATCATACCGTTAGGCGACAGACTTCCAGAACCTAAAAACGTTGCGGCCAGATTTAGGAATTGCGGCAAGCTTTTGAAACTCGTAATTTAGTTATAAAAAGCCTTCACTGAAGGAAGTAATTTTGCTCGCTAATCTTGCAATTTTGTGGTGGCCTGTACTGCTCTTGTTGGATACAAGCTCACTGGCTTTAGGAAAACGAAAAAGAAGGGACGCTTTTCGTTTCTTGGCGACTACCACCGGCACTGCGAGATGAAGTTGTTTTGGACATGGGATTATTTTTCGCAAGTTATAACTTCTGCAATCAGTTATTATGTACGCAATAAATTCATAAATACTGACAGGATGTAATTTAAAGCGTTATTAATGATTTGATCAGACCTGGACATGAAATTACATAATGTGAGAAAATGTTTTTTGTGTTGAGAGTTCAAATGGTGTCTCATTAGTGTCTCTAACAAGCATTGCTCACGAGTCTAAAGCCTCTGAACCGTACTTTTTTGTTCGCTAGGCTTGAAAAAAACCGTATTGACAGCTCAGAGTGCTATTACTTCTTTGATCTAGGTAGGGAAGCATTTAATACGTAAGGTGTTTGTCAGATCAGTCTTTCTGTCACTCGAATTCTTTTCCTTCGTTCCTTTGGTGGGTCGCCCACGTTTTGAGCGTTCATTGCACTATCCAACTGCCCCACAATCGGCCTGACCTCTTCGGTGGCACCTTTTACTCGTATCAGTTGAATTTAGAAGCATCGAGACATAAATGGATGGTTAGATCGTTAGAAGCTTAGTCCTGCGTAATTGTAGCGGTCTGAATATAGTTCCATTTATTTCGTTTCTTCCAAATCGGTCTGTACCATCATAAGCAAGCAATTTTGTTAGTTTGAGTTAAGATTATTTAAGTATTATATTTCCTTTACTATTAATTGCAGGTTTTCCTATGTTTTAACGATTCTAATATCAAATTGCATAATTAGATAACTCATTATCTTCTTAAATATCGTTTAAGCACGAGTCTGAGCCCATTCCTTAACATGTTGACTCCGAAGTGGTACGTATGTGTACCACTTAGGTTAGGTTCTGTAATTTTTTCAGATCCTTCTAGTGACTATGCGTACAAAGTGAAGTTTTACACCAATCAGGCAAATAAATAAATAAAAAATGAAATAAATTTTTCCTTTATAGTGTTAAAACTATAAATAATAATAATAGATACAAATATTACATCAGAGGGCACTCTTATAAATGCTCAACTGATTTCGAATAGTGAAGGGCACAAATATTTTCTGTGCCACGTAGCTCAGGCGGAAGATCGTCCAAAATAAACTGTGGCGACTTAGTGTCCCTCACACGTCTAGAGTTCCTGAAGGGTACCCTGGACTTATCCTGCGATAAAACAAAAAGCGCATGGATGCAAAATATGGCGTCGTTCACGACAGCTGATGGGACGTGGATGGCAGAGTCACAGCTGAAACATTTTGCATCCGAAAGTGGTCGTGCTTATCCATATCGTTTGAACTTTTCTCAAGGAAATGAATTTTACTAGATGAGTTGTGCTGCATGAAGCCAAATTTAGCCCGTGTTGAGCTAGTAAATTACGTTTAGTGGGACAGGAAGCACTTTAGGTAGCTACATTCACTGCTGTCAGTGGAAAAACAAATGAAAGGCCACTGTTGCTCACTAGTTGTAAGTCCCTCAATCGCCCCTCCATTGTTTAGATTTCCTCGCGTTCAAAAATACAATCGGATACAAAGGAACGTGCATTATTCTTACGAATTATTAAAAACATAAACAGGCTAACTAGCAACATCTACACTATTTTTAAGCTGATTCGCTAAGTACGTTATGCAAAGTGTAGGCTGAAATGAACTACAAAAAGTTAGTGGGACTAAGCAACTCTGAGTTTTATGCATTAGAGTCAAATATCACCTAGAATAAAAGGGTTTTTGAGTACATAAAGAATTAGCATTTTAGTTTGTAATTAAAATATATAAAAAATTATCTCCGTGGTACATCGGACAATTGGATACATCATGAGGCACGGATTAATTTCGGGAAGTTAAATTAGAATAATATATTTTATATTGGAAAAGAGCTTGAATGGTCCAGGCAATATGATCGCCAGGAAATTGAATTAAATGTATAATTTATTGATTAGCATGGTAAGTGCAAGAGAAATCCTTCTTATTGTTTTCTACCGAGAACGAAGAAGGATACTGGAAAGAGAAAGTTCTACCTAACGACTATGATAATTGAGGATAGAAACACTGAGGATGAAGCTCGAAAAAAATATGGATATAGGGTAATGATCTTGGATTCAGCGCACTGATTTTAGTGGTAAAAATCTGGTCCAATGTCTTCACTTTCGAAATGACGTAGAGGCGAACAAAATGAAGGTTATGATAGGAAATTTTCAGCTCAAATTGAGCTTTTCGCTCTGGTGTCAATGAACCATCCAAATTTAAAGGTATCCAGCGATGGATGTGCTATTCTTCAAACCCGTGAGGTACCTTAAATTCTTTGAAAATTTCTTTTGAAGTAAGTGAACGCAATCATAAACTCATTTTCACGCATCTCGTATACTCCAGTGAAATTTGAATCCAAATCTATGGATGTATGATGTATTAAACCTTCCTGAAACGATTCTTTTTTTCCTCAATATTTCGTTCATATTGAAATTTCCGAGTCATTTCACACTTTAGATCCCCGTCTAGAATTTGAATTCATTAGAAAACATTGACGGAGGTCTCACTCTTGGAGTACTGATGAAACGACCACCTCGGCGCTGCTGACGGATCTTCGGAGCGGAAAATTGTAGTTTGAAAAAGTGTCTCCTGGAGAAGCCAGTTTTCATCCATCTCGGCAAATGCAGCCTACCTTCACTGCGTCCAGCGATGACCTTCATGCGAGAAGACGTTGCATTGAAATATATTAGTTTGCTTACCTTATCTTTTAGCTTTGGAGAAGATCTGTTCCAATAGTTTCAAATGCATTTTACAGGTTTTCGGAAAGTGTTATCATCGATGGATTTGAATACCTCGATTAATTAGTGTATTGACAGGCTCGCAAGGAATAATTTCAGACGTCACGACAACAGATAGAGAAAGACCAGACGGAGACTTAGTATCAATAATATCTGTAGCGAAAATCAATTGTTATTCTCAACTGTATCTAACAATATGCCACTCACTTAAAAACTCGTCACTTGAGAGAGCAATCTTCCACCCACGCAATACAGAACTAGTTTGCCATCATGTAGCATCACTATCTTATCATACTCTATTATAAGACCAATGAACTCTAGAGATACATAAATACTTCGTTAAGGAATTTTTCTCCTTTCTACGACGGCCAACATCTGATCCACTCACTCTTGTTTTATATATCTAAAATGCACAGCAACTTCTCTCTTACAACACTCTCCACGCACATTGTGATTAAACCGTTAGTTCGCCGGCATACAATTTCCCAAAGACACCTCTCGTGATACGTACCATAAAACAAATATTTAATACAATATTGCAGCTAGAAGCATCCTTTTAAGATAAATTGATGAAGTATCTCATTAATAAATTCGAGCACCAAAAATAAACGAAGTTGGATGCCTCTCACAGATACAAGCACAGAAAGACAGACACAGAAGGCCACAAAGACAAATAAAAACGTAGAGAGACACAGGGAGACGCATAAAGAGACGCAGAAAGACACACAAACACTATTACAGAATAATTTAAGTGGATTTCCGTCGCACCCTCACACTATTCTACCAACATCGCAGTAAAATCCACGCACACTTCCTCATCAAAATTCTATTCAATTTGAGCAACAATGAGCCTTGATCGAGTTCAGAGTTTTGCTGCTGAAGTTTCACTCTAAAGTTCATTGACAGTTTGTAACGCTTGGTGGATGCTGCAAGTTAGGCAATGGCCAAGAAATTCCGGTTCTGTTCTTCGTAATTGTTCGTTGCCTCAGCCTCTAAAGGCCACCACGAAGCTGCTCGCTGTAGCTACAGGATTTTTTCTCATATGAATGCCACAGAAATTTCAGAAGAGCAATGAATTCTACTTCTATAATACAATGTTGATTACGATACTTCCGAGTTTGGATTAAAACAATAGCAATTAAGAATATATTGTCCAGGTGCACAGTGAGCAGCTTTCTGTTGCTACTGCTTAACAGTTTAATCTTTATCACGAACGCTTAGAATATTTGCGATCAAAACGTTCAGCTTTATTCTACTACTTAGAGTTGCAGCTGGTTTCATAGTTGAAGTATCTCGGACATTCAAGGTTTATTCCTCGCTATATTGTTTCTTCGTAAAATTAAATGGACGTCCGTGTTATTCGATTGCATTTAAGAAACAATTAAAATTAAGAGTTAGGTGTGCATCAATCGGGTATCTAATCTTTAAAAACCATAAAACGAATAAAATGAGTAATTTACTTACCCTGTGAATCTAACGAGAAAAGTGCCCTATTTTAACAAAGAGAAATTAAAAATATTTTGCAATAAACAACCAAGTTTAAAAATTACACAGCAAATGGAATTGACAGCATATTGACGAAACAGAAACATTTTCCGTTGCAAATCGTTGCAACGTTGCGACGTTTCAGAAATCTTTGCATTCTCATACGTCGAAAAATGAGACCGTTGTGCAGAAACCGATGTTTTTTCGTGATCTACTTGCAAATATTTGCATATAGACAGAGTTTCATAGAATTTAAAACGATTTCGAATTTTAGTGAAAAAATATCGTAGAAATATTTACGTATTTGCAGAAATTACATAAGAAATAATTTGCGTTAATTTCAACAAAAACTAATTGGTAGTGCAGTAGGGAACACATTAGATGAGAGATTTCTATTGTGGACGGTTAGAAACACATCATTTTTCAATTTACCTGAGCATACTTTTTACCGACAAAAGTTTTGCATTCACTAGTAAAAATGAGGGGAAATTACGCAAAAACATTAGTTTTTCGTGATCTCCGTTCAAATAGTTGCATATAGACGGAGTTTTATAGAATTTAACACGTTGCCCCCGATTGCCTGATTGGTGTAAAACTTCACTTTGTACGCATAGTCACTAGAAGGATCTGAAAAAATTACAGAACCTAGCCTAAGTGGTACACATACGTACCACTTCGGAGTCAACGTGTTAAAGCGATTTCAAATTTTAGTGAAAAAATATCGTAAGGGTTATAGTCTTACCTTTTTTGAAAAAATTATATAAAAATCATTTGCGTTTATTTGCACAAAAACTGATGTGAATTGCATTAGGAAACACATTAGGTCAGAGATTTCCGTTTAAGACGCTTAGAAACGCATCACTGTCTAATTTACAAGCGAGTACTTTTTTCGTACAAAAGTTTTGCATTGGCTAACTAATATGGATATAATTAAATGTTTCTTGTACGACCTCTGTACCATTTGATCCACGGGCCGGTACCGGTCTGCAACCCGGGTACCACTGCCTTACTGTACACCCAGTTAGCCACAAGTGTGACGTTACACGTAGTCTACTCGCCACTGTATAATCTGCAGCAGGCATTTTGCAATACTTCACCTGCTTCAAGCAACACTTGCAAGCAATCTTGCAGTGCAGAGCTGCTGGACTTCCAGTGTCAATGATGTTCTAGTGACGGCGTCGAAGCTTCGTCTGTATTATTGAGCGTCTCGGACCGTAAGGAAGACCTGCCCAGATTCTATGAAGGCTTGAATTTCTCTCAGCGTCAATTTCCTGGGAGATTCGCTACTCTTGCTGAGCTTGATCGAAGCCCAGCCTAAACAAACTATCGAGTTTCAACTCTGCAGCCTCCAAGAAGATTCGAGAACAGATTTGTTCGGTAAAAAATGCTGGAGAAGCTGTGTTGTTTTCCTTTGGACGGATCCTTCGAGAGAGCTCAAGTTACTTGGCTGGCTAGTAGATAAAAATTATACATAGAATAGAGCAATGCTTTCAAGGTAAGAAAATTACGCTGCTCAGTTTCGGAGAATTATTTCAGCTCAGGCAAGCTTTTTACTTCGCCATTAAAGTTAAGAAAGATCCCTAAATATGTAATTATAATAAATACTAATCTCCATTTAGCTTTACCAGCGCTGACAACAATGGTTGTAGATGAAATTGAACGGTAAAAATAGCATGAATATTCCAGCGGTTCTGATGATAGAGCAGCTCTGCCCCTGCAGAGATGTTCCAATAGCTGAACTCTGCGAATTATCATCTGTCCGAGGCTCCAAAGTTGGGCTATAATAATTTGATTGCCATTAACTCTGAACGACCTAATAAGTTAGTTGAGATTAACTATGATCTAATATTGTTGCTGCTATTGACCATGATCTAATTGTAGGTTACCACCGGAAATATTGGATCAACACTAAGTCTTTTTGTAAGCTCACCTATGAATATTGTGATAAAAAATATGCCATTCTTTCTACTCTGCGAAACCACTTTTTAACACCAGGAAACTCTTATTTCAATCACACAGCTTCACTTGCATGATTATGTGACTTGACATTCCCTAATCTAAAGACTCACTATTCGATTATATGCTCACATTTCGAGTCCAATATCTCGTTTGAAAAAAAGTACCTGGAGAAGTCAGCTATATGAAATATAGGGACAACAGAAACGTCAAGTTATTTTCTGAAGATTTGTCGAATCTTAGGAAACTAGAAAGAACAACAATATAAAATTTACGGATAACAACTCACATTTCAGTATCATTTCTTCAAACCTTTTAACAAAGACAAAGATGTGGGCGATGTCAGTAACTATAAATCCACAAAAAACCAACCCTATATTTCAGTATAATTTTTTTCTGAAGCACTTAATGAACCTTGAGAATCCGTTAAAAGCTTTCTCATGCTTTTCCATAAGGGTTGACCTTCAATAAGTTTTCATTTTAATACTAAAGTTAAATAGAAATGAATCGTATTCTTTGCCAGCTGTATGAATTTTAATTGAGCCAAGTGATTAAACGAAACAAAATCAAGTCTCTCATTTAAGAAACGAGGATTTTTAGTTTCCTTCCACTTGAATTGTTACAAAAGAGATATGAATCTTCACTAGTTCACATGTTCATGACCTTAAAGAAGCCTTAGCAACATGTACACCGTCATCTAACGAAGGTAAAAGTTTTGTTCATTACAAAACAATAAAAACTTTCAAAAATTTTGTAAAAAAACTGAACGGAGAAACTTATGATATTAAAGGAAATAAAATTGGTGTCACCCATTAAATGTTGAACCACTTGTAAATGAACGCCGAGATAATACGTAACCTGAAATAATGTCTTTCATATATAGGGAATAGAGACGATATTCAGTCAAAGAGTGTTACGACAATGGCAGGTTATATCTCAGTGAAATAAAGTAAGGCATGAAGTGTACGCATAAATTATCGAAGATACTCTTCTAAGAGGTGGTGTGCTTGGCTCACAGGCTTCCCTCACGAAAGAGAAATAGAGGAGTAAATACTCAAAAGGGAAATGATCTGCAACACGAGGTCCCTAACTGATTCCTCTAAGAAGAGTTGCTGATTCTGTTGTAGGTAGCGAGAGTTTCCACTGAGGAGTAAGCATTCCCAAGGTGCCGTGAA
Source organism: Trinorchestia longiramus (assembly GCA_006783055.1). Lineage (NCBI taxonomy): Eukaryota > Metazoa > Arthropoda > Malacostraca > Amphipoda > Talitridae > Trinorchestia > Trinorchestia longiramus. The sequence continues at coordinate 20,538 of VCRD01001452.1, read as the reverse complement.
ATGACATACAAATACCTCCTTGAGTAACGCTAAAGAATCATTATTGCTCTCGAAGCGATTATTCTTTAACACGTTGACTCCGAAGTGGTACGTATGTGTACCACTTAGGTTAGGTTCTGTAAATTTTCAGATCCTTCTAGTGACTATGCGTACAAAGTGAAGTTTTACACCAGTCAGGCAATCGGAGTCAACGTGTTAAATATGGTGAAGTACATTACAGTCCACTTCAACGCTTCTCTTCTGGGATCAGAAGACTTAAATAACAGCTTATTTCATTACATAATTGTGGCTAGAGAACGAACAAGTCGCTGGGCGTTGAACAGTAATTCAAATGGAATCCTGTTTTTGTAGGTTCACTCCAATTGCTAGGAATTAATGGTAAGAAAAAAGTGTATGACGTTCATTAATAAAATTGCGGTCGTTCAAAGGCACAACCAACTGTTTTTAACTATGGAGTTTTATGACCAGTCAAGAAATTTCAACACATAATTGAATTTTATATAAACTGAATAACATTTTATGAATCAATAAATAGCATCGGTGATCCAATTTTATTCGTTTTATGGTTTTTAATGATGATGGGACGTTTCGTTGGCAGCAAATATTATCACTTGTTCATTTCAAAAACATGCAATACGGAGGGTGTGCAAGCTGCTGTGTAGGAGTGACGCACGTCAGTCTTGACCTTCAAACCAATGTCGTGATTTCAGTTGTATACTTCAGAAATGAGTTTTCTGAAGCATTTCGACTGTAATGGCAAAAAAGCATATCATCCATAGATTTTTCGAATTTAGTGGCTTGTTTTAAACGTCAACGTAAAGTTTATAGAACTAAATATGCCGCAAAATAGTGAAAGAATAAAATATCTGAAGACAGTGGCCGTAAAAACGACCAGAAATATTAAAATTCCAATCTCAAATCCATCTCGCTTGCTTGAGCTGATTCAGCATGGCCGCAGTTTAATTTACGCCACATTTCTACTGATGTGAAATCGAATGCCAAGAAGTTATCTCGTTAATTTGAGCACCTCTCCTCCGTCGCTGCAAAAACTCGAGTATTGCTCAATGCTCTTGAATAAAGTAATGGAGCAAAAAGGCTTCTGAAGCAACAGGCGAACATGAAATTATTTCGTCAGTTTAGAAGTGGATGCCAGATCAAGGAATAATTGCTAGGCACGATTACTGTAGCTGTAGCAAAACTGCCTCTACTACAGTGTCTGGAGGAATTTATGAAAGTGATGCTACAATAGAAGATTAAGGTAAATATTTCTGGCGCAGTCTCTAGGAATGTGCTAGTGCGTTAACATTAATTAGCCTTTGTTATTAATATAAGGGATTAAGTTTTTGGGACGTTTTTAAGGTATTAGAGAAACTCAACATACGATCAATATGGATCCATTTAGTTTGTTGCGAACTAACTAATATTCAATAGTTCTAAAATAATCGTTAATTCGTTGGAGTAAAAATGAAATGATCAATATTTTAAGAGGTGCGAAAATATTTTTAAAATTGTGACAATATTTTGAAAGATGATATAATATTTTAATGAGGAGTAAAATATTTTAAAAAGGGATAATATTTTATGATCATGAGCATGAAAACGCGATTGCAGCGCTCACGCTTTCAAGAATTTAGACGAATAAAAAATTTTGTTGCTCTCTGCACATTCAGCAGTCTCTTACGCACGTGCAGGAATAATGAACAAAACAACTGTTCACTGTTCACCTACAGGTGAAGAAAATAGCCTAATATCAAATAAAGATTTAGAACTTTAGGAAAATGAAATGTTAACATCCTAAAAGATTACTCTCCTTAGTTAGTTCAAAACCAGTTATTTCTCGTTCAAATTTTGAAATTTATGTTAACTGCCAAAAGAAAGCTAAGCCACGGCTGTTCTAAACATTGTTTTCAACATAATGTTGTGATGAGATCACCAGGTGAACATAAAAAAGTTACGGGATGAGAGATTAGGCAATATAAGTTTCTTGTACGATGTAATACGGAGAAATCGAATTTCAAAGTTAATGCCTCAATTACATTTATTAGTCTCGTTAAAAAAGAGAAGCTTGAAAGGATCAATTTTCTCAAAGAGAGTCCATTTTCTGCCGATCAGCCTAATGTGTGCTTGTTACAGGCTCTTGAGCAGAAGCCTCATCTTACTCAATCATGGGATGAAGGGAATGTTCTTTCATCTCATTTTTTTAACAAATTTTCATCATTATGCTAAGAAGAATTTCCAGGGAAGAATTGTGCAAGCAAGTCTTGTGCTCAAATTGAGAACATTTTTTGTCAATATTCGTATTGCTAATTGGAATTGCTTCACTCAAACAGAACGCATTCGTGAGGAGCAGGAGGAAGGGAGGGGTGAGGAGAGATCAACCGTAGCAATACTAGTGCAACATTCCTGCTAGAAAAATGAAGTACGGGTTAATTTGTGGTTCTTCTGCAAGTGCTAAAATTTTCACAACAAGCGCGCCACGAATAAAGTAGTATCAAAAATAGAGCAGGAATTTCATTAAAAATTCCAGTTTGGCCTTCATTTTAGATGAAAGTTTATATGTATCCTTACATTGCGGTAGAATATGTCATATAATCAAACAACTTCATCAACTATTTAGTAGAACATGTCCTAATGATGGAACAACACTAATAATCATTCAATAGAATTCGTCGTAATGATCAAACAACACCAATAACCATTTAGCAGAACGTGTTATAACGATCATACAACACCAATAACCATTCATTAGAGCATGTCATAATGATCATCCAAAACCAATAACTCGAAAACCAGCTGAATTGGTCGTCACCTCAAAAATTATACACTCTAAGTGCTATAATGAATTAATTTCCCTCAAGGGTCCGTATAGTGCCTCTCCTCATATCCTCACTCAATTTATACTTTCCGCACCTAAAATTTGGTTATGAGTGATTTATAAATATTTACCAGCACACGTTGAACTTCGTTCTACATGACAATCTCGACTGTAAGTAGCGGTTAAACAAACTTATTGAGAGGTCACTTTTGCATCACGTAATACATCACAATCCAACTAGTGGAATGCTTTATTATTCTGATCAAAATATCGACATCCACAAAGATTGGAGGTGGTCTTGCTTTGTCACTGTAATGCTGTTGACCGTCATATCCAGTAATACAGGGTGAAGCAACATAATTTCCTTTTTTAAAGCAAAGCGCTTTGAAAAGAGGAAGTTATGTTGCCGCAACCTGTAGATCAAACTTTGATGCACCCAGAATTTGTTTTGCTGTTGAACATAAATCCACGAAATATACACACGACATAATGCAGAATTGGCTTCATCCGTCATGTTTGTTAGTCCATGATTTGGATTGCCCTTAAAATTATACAATATTGACAAGGCTTTGAAGAAACAACGAAAATTTATGAAATACCATAATATCCTAACCATGACTTATATTGAAAAGATGTCAAACTGAATAATATTTTTTTGTATAGTTTAGTTCGTTCAGTGGTTTTCTAATTCAAACGTTTTTTCACCCTCGGATGGCAAAAGTTCTAAATAAATCTGATTTAATTACATCATTAGGAGGTCTAAATATATTGAAGAACCTCCGCTTGAGAGCAAATACAGCATATTTTATTGATAAAAATATTGAGGTTTTAGAAAATACGAAAAAACCTTGTACGGACAAGCATTCATAGTTGCATAATTACAGAGCCTTTACTGAATCATGAATATTTCCAAGGTTAACCTATTTATTGAAGTTATTAACTTGAAAACCATTTTTAAAATCCAATGAATGTCCGTTGCACTTGACGATAACTTTCAACGCCATCTGCTGTCGGCTTGTCGAGAACTGAGCTAATTCTGTCGGGGAGATGCAACACTCGTACTACAATCAGTTACTTATAGAACCACATTCATGGTCGCCGCTATCGCTACACTCTTAGTAGCGTTAGGCCGTTAGCGGTTAGTCGTTGATGGGACGTCTGCTTCGGTGGAGTCAGGAGCAGCTGCTGTACCTGCTGGGCTACCATCTCCTTTACTCTTCCCTTAACTTTGTATAAAAACGTTGCTAAACACCTGGAGGTTCGAAACCCCAAACAAGAATTCCCACCACGAGCGATACCGCTGGTTCTAGTCTTTTTCATCATCATTAGGGGATAATTCGATGACCTCTTCGTTGTTCGTTCAGCGCACCTTCCAGCATGGCAAATGAAGCGGGCTGCGCAGGAGGCGAGCTTTAACGAAAGTTCCCTGAGTTATGGAACTCGGTTAGCTACAGCAACGAGGCGCAGACAGTCTAGTCTCTCTGTACATGCAAACATTTCTGAGCAGCCAAAGTACTTTTTTAGGGTTCGCTGATCTCGGGATGTTACAAGCATCTTTAGCAAAGATTTTTTACCTATCCATGAAATTCATCCCATTGTAAGTGATACATTACTTTGCTTAAAAAACAATAGTAAGTTATCATGATAAAGAGAGATATTTCCAGAATGACTCACAGTTTTGTGTTCATTTCTACTCGATGATTTATTAGTGGACTTACGTCAAAATTTGAATAGTTAAAAAATTCTTGTCATTCATTGTAAAATGAAGAAATAAATATCTATTTGGCTGATTAGACCGTTTCACTCGAAAAGATGCCCCCCTCCTAAAACTTCTGTCACGTTCTGGAAGATGCACATGTATTGCTAGACTTAACACTTCTCAGTTTGTCGTTCGTTTGTTCTCAGTGCTGTTGAGGCTCTTCTGCCACGGATTCTTTCATAAAGTACTTCGTTTGAAAGTTCATCCAAATGCTAAAACTTCTGAAACTTGAGTGAAATGAATTTGAGCTTCCATTAACACCAAGTTAAAGTTTGTAATGAGATGGTAAACTTGGAGAAAAAAAGAGAATAAATAACTTCAAGTAAAAATAAATGTTCAGCCAACGGCAATTCCCGGTGACGCCAGCTTTCCAACTTCGAGGCTGAGTACATAAAGAATTAGAGGAGGATCATTTGGGAAATTATGTGCTGTACTTTTTAAGAATTTCGGAAGAAACCATCAGCCGTAAAATAAAAGACGGTCATTATTTGAGAATTAGAGAGGCTTTTATACTCAAAAAAGGTAACATGTATTCCATACATTATGAACCAGATTTTTTTACGGAAGGTCATACGGGACTTCGGTATTGAACCAAGAATGGGCCAAACGGCTCGTTCCTATTGCCTTATTCTATTCTATTCTATTCTGTTGCACGGGAAAATATTGAAAACAATGATACGCAACTTTTCCAGTACATGATGCATGGCCTTTCTCATTTCTCTAACTATAAGTCATAACTAACTAGAAGAAATTTTTCGCGATGAATGAGCAACAGAAATTGCTGAAATCGTCGACCATGAAAATGTGAAAATTAAATGAAATAACAGTAGATGGAGAAAATGCAGAGTTAACTGCTCAAGTGTTACGTTTTTAATTCAAATTATGATAAGCTTTGTAATGTTGAACACCATTTCTCGATATAGGTGGTTACTTTTCCTATTCTATAGCATGATATTTATCAAAATAATAATAATAATATAATATATACAGATCAAACATATGCACATGTATACAGATATGTGTACACAAGAGTGTTTATACTATTTGTATAATTATACAGTACATATACTAATACATGTATGACTGCATACATACACTTTAAGTGCAGCATAATGGGAGACAGGTCACGTGGTCGTAACCTGATTATGAAGAATTGTTTCATTATTTCTCCTGCAATAATAGTCCTCCAAGCGCAGTAGAAGTGAATTCGTAACAATAAAATATATTTTTTAGAGCTACGTTTTGGCTTTTCCGTTTTTTTACGAGGTAAATTACAGGTTTGTAGAATTGCAAGTTTGTGGGAACACACGTTCTCTTGTCACTGTTCATTGCAATTAAATTTTCAAGTAGTACTAATACTAAAATTTGATTTTACCCACATCGAAACCCCATAAATTTTCTAAAATTTATACCATGGGATTTATTATCAAAAGGCCTGTTCACATATATATTTACTCAGCTATTCCACAGTCGAAGCTCATCACTCTTTTAATAATTCCTCATAAATATATATCTTCAATTTTACTATCTTCCTTTCTGCAACTCTCATTCTCTCCGTCTCCGCACCATATATAACAGTGTTAATCATCTCTTCATCTTACGAACCATTTTTCTTTCTTTCTTCGAGATCAACACTGTAATTCTCGTTCTAAATCTCTCAGTTCCCATTACCCTCCGGACGACCCACTTCCTCTCTCGACATCCGGCCGCTAGTTTTTTAAGCATCTTATTTTCTTCATAAGCACGAGACGAGTACGTGCCTTCAACTTTCCTTTTAATTAGAGTACCTCATCATATTCCCTTTGCATGCTATCAATTTCTTCGTGCTGAACTACCTTCCTAATCGAATTACTATCTCCCAAATTTCTAATTTGCAGCAGCTACTGGTGCTATCTCATCACTAAAGCATAGCTAATGAGATTAAAACTTAGGCAAAAACTGCAATATTGAACTCTCTGACGACATCTTCCCTGCATACATTGCACACCTGCGGCAGCATCACACAAATTAAGCTCACGACACCCAACAACACACCTAATTTTCGATTCTGACACGCACTTTAGTGTTTGCATGAAAATCTATTGATGCATTTAAAAACTGCAATAACAAAACGATTCGTGACGTGTTACTCGGCTGTCAGGATTGATGAACTTTCAACCGTTAGAAAATACACAAATTCGTGACACATCTTTAGAAAAGAATATTTTACTTATTACCGCATTATCCATCTAACATTCTTTGAATAATTCAACTCAAAGAAGGATGTTTTAGTCGATTACTCGGACTGATGTCATGCGTTGATAACTATTTTACTACGTTAGAATTAAAACTTTCAAAAAACCTTCTAGGCTATGTACAAGAAAGAATTATTCACAAAACATGGGGAGACACACCAATCTTAGAAAAATTTGCTTGTTAAAAATAGCTTTTGAACGCTCACAATATTTCGCTGTTCTACTAAATTTTATTCTTGCAGCAATGATTTTATTTTAGAAAACTCGTCCCCAATACACAAAGCGGGGAACGCTGCAAGTACAGTAAAATGGAAGCTAGGATTCAAGCGATGATTTCACACGCACAGTCCAATTGTAATTCACGTTGGCAGTCGCACTTTTCAGTTACCATGCAAATGAGTCAGCGTGGGATAAAGATTGATTGCTTCCAGTGCTCGGCCATACACGAAAAAGAAGAACTTACTATGAGACTGCACGGCGAACTACTTTGAAATAATTATCTGCTAAATAACGTGCTTCAATTGATTTAATAAGATGGATGATTGACGACCTCTGCAATGGTTTTAGAACAAAAAGACACGTTTGTAGAATATTTTATTCGCTCGATTTTTTTGGCAAACTTGGTAAATTTATTTTATAATCACTAGTGCAAATTTTCCTAATTTGTTGATGCCTACTTTCAGGCTTTTAAAAATTGATATAATATCGAGTATTTACATCGCTCTATATGCCAATAAACAGAGTTCAAAATTATATGTACAGTCGAGTCTGCAAAATACAACCGCTTGACTAAAATCAAGCACTGCAATATCACACTTGGGTATTATAACCAACATTTTGGTAAACATCACAATGAAAAATATTTAAGACGACTAGTTTTGTGCTTTCAGATGGATAGAAATAAATTAAAATTTTAAATAGTCGTCATGCTTCATTCCTTTTCATAGCCATTTTCTTGACACGGCAGCAGTGTGTACGCTAAGATACCCAACTGGTTGTTGTTTCTCAAGTGCCAGCGCTTGATGGAGCGCTATTTGTTAATACAATTGAGGGAATAAAATAACTTCCAGAAAAACATTCTTACATTCGCTCAGTTTCTAAGCACCAAAAAGATGTTATTGCTCGGCATTATTACGAAAATCCTTTCATCTAAAATGCAAATAAATGATCGCAATTCTTACTAACAATGCAGACCAAGAGCGTGAGTGGAGAAGTTCCACTGTAGCGTCATTAGGTTAGGCAGCCAAACGGCCATGCTAACATTGGGCTCACGGCAGGTTCATTT
>VCRD01001451.1:80235-151257 GCA_006783055.1 Trinorchestia longiramus | reverse complement strand
AGCAAGCGTCGGGGGGCGCAGCAAGCGTCGGCGGGGGGCGCAGTAAGTGTCGGGGAAGAGGGAAGGGGGCAGTAAGTGTCGGGGGGTGCAGCAAGTGTCGGAGGAGGAAGGGGGGCAGTAAGTGGGTCAAGCAGCGACTTGTTCAAGGCTACCTCTTGTGCAGACTTGCAGCCATCAGCTGACGCTCCTCCTGCACTATCACCACCATCACTTTCCCTGTACACCATCACTTTCCCTGTATACCATCACTTTCCCTGTGCACCATCACTTTCCCTGTATACCATCACCTTCCATGTGCACCATCACTTTCCCTGTACACCATCACTTTCCCTGTGCACCATCACTTTCCCTGTGCACCATCACTGGTTTATTAATTTTCTTAATCTCTATAAGTACGGTGGTAAAAATAGTTCAATATTTATTTTAAATCAAAGAACTAAATCTCTCATAGTGTTATTCATCATGTACTAATTGAAATGCTTTCAAATACCGAAAAGCCATCCTAGTAGTTACTTTCATATTATTATTGAGTCTGGACTCTCAATTGTTTGTACAAAGCTGACAACGCAACGCTGAATGAAAGAATTGAGGTTTTAACTAAATCATGACTGAATAATTAGCAGTGTTTTGAGTTTAATGGCATGAAATTATACATGAGAAATTACCAGATTGAACACTATATTTATTTCCTGCATTCTCTCATCACCGTTAACAGTATTAGTCTTGTACTACCTTCCTGTTTATCCCACCACTCTCCCTCTCTCCCTCACTGGAATCACCTTCACCCACTTCCAGGCTAACCTCGACCTCTTCACACTAAACACTTCCCCTCACTTCATCCTCCTCACTCACGCTCTCTCTCTCTCTCTCTCTTTCTCTCTCACTCGTTTCCCTAATTGTGTGGTCTTTCCCTTCCATCTTTTTCCGAACTTGGTAATTATACGAGTAGTTCTATATCGCTCTTTATTTCTTTAATCATTACATTTTTGCTCTGCTTACTCCACCAATGTTTCTTCTCTACAGAGTACTTATTTGTCTGCCATATATTTTTCTCCCTATATCATCCATGAATTTTATCCTTACGACATTTCTTTTTTCTCTACTTTGTACGACCTTTATTTACATGTCAAAGGAAATTACTTTCCTGCTCCGCACACTGCACTAACTTTTTTCTTAGCTACAATTTTCTCTTTGCATCACAGTTCCTACTTTTGCATAGCAAACTTGCCGTTTCTTTTCAGCTTTTAGTGCGCGATAAATCCTTTTTTCTAACACCATTTGTTCATTCCGATTTTTTTGTTAATCAGTATTACATTGTGTCTCTTTCGGAATCATTCACTTTCTTTCACTACTATTCACTTCCCTTCTGGAATCTCACTTTCACCTCTTCACTTCCTTTGCTGCTGCACTTTCTCCTGCCTCACCCCTTCCTGTTCACTGACTCACCAGCGTTCAAAAAGTTTTCTTTCTATTTCGAATTGTTTTTTCTCACATTCAAACTTTCAACATCTACTTGTTTAATTTTTCATTCATCTTTGACATGTAAATCAAGACACGTATTTCATGTTCATCAAAATAAACAAGATTACTGTTTTCTGTACATTTATGCACTAGTTTCATTGTATATCTAATCCAGTACCCAACAACTGAAGTAATACTTAGGTCTTTCCTCACCCTCACCTCTGCTTGTGTATCACAACGAGCACCAGGTGCTAAGGCATACTTCACAGAACATGTATGTATGTGCGCGCACCATCACGGAGATGACCTCAATGCTACCTACCTCTCGCACTACAAAAGAATCTTCTCCTGCTTACCTTGATGCTTATTGTAGTACAGAGGTACTCTGGGACACCTGTCCTGTTGCACACATGTACTTCTAGACGGTACACTCTGCTCATGTGCGGTGTTTACATCAGAGCTTATATCAGAGGTTCGTTTTTTCTTCAACAACTCTATTGTTCAGAGCACACGGTGTGCTGTGCCAGTTGTAAGGGGACTTTACCTCAACAATGGTATCTGAGTCAACTGCTGTGCTCGCTAGTGTCAAGCATACTGCGTCTGTGCAGCTGACGTTATTCTGAGGTTCTTCTGGGAAGACATGGGTATGATCGATGCTGTTACTGTTATAATATAGCAACCTTTATGTTAGTGTATTGTTTCAATCTGTCGTGTTATTTATTATAACCCAACGTGTTATAATAAATATTATGTTTGAGATATTTTTTAGAACAACACAGGTTGTGAGATGTTTATGATAACACAACGTGTGATTATAAATATCTCAATCTGTCGTCGCTTTGAGTTGTTTAATTTTTATGTAATTAGATGAAATGAGATTTATACATGTATGTAGAAATCATCGTATGTTAAAGCTCCGTAATTCATGACCTGGGAAGTGGTCCAGAGACCATTGTGGAATGACTGCATGTGTTGAAAAAGCTTGTTCACGTCGCTGGCCAGAGTTTCCACATGCTCCAGTAGCAGTAAAGGGTCACACGCATTCCGACCTCGCTCCATGTAGCCACTGTACATGCAGGGCGCGCGCACAGCCGCGTTTTACTTGTACGGTCACCCTAGACTTTAGTCTTGTTACTGTACGCGTTGTTTAATGTCCACGCAAAATCCAATTTTAATGTCCACGTCATCAATACCTTATCATATCAAAATAAGACCTTCATAAACACTGAAGAAGTAGAATTCTATTTTCATTTTTTCGGCACGTTTACATTTCTTTGTTATCAATGTTGATAATTTACAGTTACTTTACAGTTATAAAGTAACTGTGCACTACGTACAGTTCAAGGAGATAGTAACTGTATATTCTCTATGGCCATAGGAAATTGTAACTGTACACTCACACTCAGTGCAGTTCATGGAAACAGTAACTATACACTCTGTACAGTTCATGAAAATAGTCATCAATAATAGTTGATTCATCGCACAATCGGTGTCTTGAAAACTATCGTTAGGTTTTAAACTCTTGTCCAGTTCATTACCTGTTAATTACAAGTTTTCCCCAAAAACGACGGAAGTAATTTTTGGCCTAAATAAAGAATTTCTTGTTTTAATAATAACGATACTTCCGTAATAAGTTTTGAAACAAAGTGTTTCATTTTACAGTTTCATCCATGCTATCAACAATAAAAATGAATATGATCAAGTTGCACAAAACTAAGATAATGATCAAATTCTACTAAATTTGTTGTTGTATGAAATAACTAGCTTCAATTTTTAAATTCTCTTTAGGTTGCTACTTTTGAAATATTATTTATATCACGTCACATGGACGTGATTAGTTTAAGTTTAGAAGAGATGCTGCTTATTAAATCATATATGACTAATTATACTCATTAAAATATAGTTATCTACGTTTGATCTAAAAACTCTTTGGCTTCAAAGTCTTAATTTCATTTCTACACTGATATCAGCTGCTTCCGGTTTCTATACGATGTATAATATTTAGTTGAGTAATTTTCATAACTCAATGGTGACCAACGCATTTGTTGATTGCAGAACCCAATATTTTGGCCTAGTATTAATTTTAATCGGCTATAGGGGTGCGATTATTTAGCACTCATCACTGCCGGAGCACACAACTGCTGCGGCAGTGTCGCTTCGAGTGCGGAGAAAGGCGAGCTAGTATGGGTGAAGGTAACTCTTGGTGCTGCGACTCTAGTGGTGGTTGGTGCTCTTGGTTATGGTACTCTTGCTTATGGTGCTCTTGCTTATGGTGCTCTTGGTTATGGTACTCTTGCTTATGGTGCTCTTGCTTATAGTGCTCTTGGTTATGGTGCTCTTGGTTGGTGTTCATGGTTATGGTGCTTTTGGTTATTGTGATATTGGTTGATGGTTTTGTTTAAGGTGCTGATGGACAATCTCAGTGGTCAAGTTCGGGTGGAAATGGTGGTCGAGTTGATGATGGATCTTTCAAATGATGACCATTAATTAAGTTGGTGATGGTTGGTGGTGGTAGTTGTGATTGAGATAGTACGGGACGATTTCAGGCATAATGTTATTATTTTAATAAAAATACATATGGGTGCCATGGTCCATGTTATTGTGCTGGTCCAGTGGGAGGAACATGCAATGCGTGGGACTTATACATCAACTGCGTTGACAACAAAAGGTATTCGAGCCCAGGCCATGGTCATAAACCAATTTAATTCGGGCGTCTCATGACCTACACATGCACGCCCATCATGCACAAGCCTGCGTTTAGCACTTGCTATACAATGAGGAGGCTATTGACTGTCATGAATTAAGCTTCAAGATTGTGGCTGTGGAGCGTTTAGAACACAAGGAACGGGGTTGCATTCACCGATGACCACTTCGTGTGGAGTAAGTAGACATGTATTCTCAGCAGCCATTGCGCGATCCACGAATAGAAAGAAGTATGTACATACAGTGTAGTCTGATGACAATACGAAATCCGCGGTCCAGTTTCCTCACGTTGCATACAGCCGTTACAGTCTCATTTACTTTATACTGACTAGTTGCTGCTTTATTCTATTCTTTTTTTGGACCAAAATTTGCAATTTTGTTATTCGTAGTCACTTTCTAACGTAAGTATTGAAGAAGGTATTTTGATGTTATTTTGAGGGCTGTTCTCAGTGAGAACTGTCGTTTCAAGCATTTCTTTCGATCTCAAATGTTCATTTTACGATGTTCATAACAATAGAAATATGATAATACATTACGTGAAATCTAGTCACAATCACTAATAAAGTCGGTAACTCATCTGACGTCTCAACGTCATACAGTTCTCTTACTTTGTTAGCAGTCTACGACACCCATCATTTACAGTTACTCTCAACGATAATCATTTTACACAACTGCTCTGACCACATTTAACCATCATATTCGACTGCTTGAGCCACATCTAACCATCATACTCGACTGCTTCAACGACATTTAACCTCGACTGTTCTAACTACACTAACCATTATACTCGACTGCTTCAACGACATCTAAGTATCATATTCGACTGCTTCAATCACATCTAACTATCACACTCGACTGCTCTTACCACATTTGATCATCATATTCGACTGCTTTAACTACAACTAACCATGATCTTGTATCTGTGCCACCTTGGACTGCCTCTCACCAGCGCGTTGTCTCTCACACGTCCGCGCGTCCGGAACAGGTCGAGCAAAACCGGCACAAGGACTTGAGAGGCCCAGCCGTTGTCTTGCCTGGCTGCAGGCACCACGCGAGCGCACAGCAGTTGCATCACAGCTACATGCCGTAGCCTCGACTCACCTTCTCGGTCACAAGGGCTGGCATTCTATTTCTTGCAGTACGATCCTAATTTCACTCCAATAAAAGAAACGACGCATGCACATTTCTGATCCCACGTTCATAAAATGTATCAGTACTGTTACTGCTGCGTTCGTGCGGTTTTCACGCTTGAGTTTGTATTTTTGTGCCTTTTACTGGCTTTGAATGAACTAGATTTCTCTCATAATGATAGTGAAAACTCATTACGAGTCATGATTTTTTATTTATATTGTTTGTATTGTTTTAACATTACTTTTTTATGCATTATTAAGATATGACCGGAGTCTGTGTCAACACATCTGTTAGTATACACAGTGCGTGATTCAATATGCACATACTGCTCAGACTGATCGTGTCGCATCCTAAACATTTCAGTTTTGTAATTAAACTTACCAAGCACTGGTGATTCAAATGTTAATTATTTAGAACAATTCTTAGAACATTACAAATGAAAGCGTACTTTTCTGGGTAATTTAAGTCCTTGCTTTCCTTAACTGGTTTGCATTCTTGAACACCTTTGTTTTGGTGTTACTTCAACGGTTGCTGAAAGTTATATGCTAGTTAATTTCTTGATTTTCAAGCACGTACATTTTTGTTACATTCCAGACTTATAAAATTAAATATTATTTGTCCGGACTGAATCCGCATCGATAGCTCGTGCACCATTTACCTCTAATTGACGCACCATATTTGTGATTCCTCCTAGTAAAAACTCACAATTGATATCATGCAATATTTCTTGAGTCAATGTATCATAGACCATGTGTGCCTGCTGCACATTGCTCGTGTATCACGTGAGACTGCCGTACCAATTATCTCCTTCGTTGCCGTCACAGGGACGGCGTCTGTAGCGAACTAGGGCTCGAACTCCGCAGTACGCTTGTTAGAAGACCGTGTACGGCTGTGGCGCTGTAGCCACCAGTGCGGTGTTGCTATGTGTATTGCGCCGTGTTGTACTTTTTCATTGTTGCACTCGTGTGTTCCAATGAGGGTGCGTCAAAAAAAACCGAGTCGACACTGCTATGTGTACAGTTTTTTAAGGCTTCAATTAGTATATTGTCTGTTGAAATGGAACTATATTGCAAATTTAGTGAGTTTCGTAGTGATTATTTAGCCTGAATACGATTACGCTGTGTTTTGAGGCATGTTAGGGTACTGTTTGTTTCACATCATTTGGGCTTCTGGTTGTATGCTATTGGTGTCATAGTTTCGAATATTTTACTGATATAGAATATGTATACCGTACATCAATGACCTGTTCAGCACGACACTGTGCAGCACAGTATAACGCTGTGCTGCACAGAATCCTGGTTTGCTGGCACTGTCTCCCGAGTCGAAAGTGAAAGCGTCTGCGATTGCTGCACGAGGGAGAGAGAGAGAGAGAAAGCTGGCAGTGCTGCTGGCATACTAGCGCTGGCATGTTACTGGCAGTAATCTCAATTGTGACCACAACTTTCCAGTTAGTGGCATCAGTTCTAACCTTAATTGTGCTAGGACTGGAGCTCATGCTTGTTGTAGTCATAACTGTCCAGGGCGGTGCTGCTGGCAGTGGTAGCGTTTACTGTCTTTAGCTTAGTGCCACAGAAAACGTAAGGCTCGTGCTGTGACGTTAGAAACTTGAATGTGCATTGACGTTTTGCTGATGACCATTTGTACTGAGAAAAATTGACGTTGTGTCTCGTACCTGCAGCTCTTAATAACAGTGTTACCTGCTGTGACTATTATTGAGTGCCTTTAATGCAGTTATTTCCGTTGTCTTTCCATAAATTTTCGATCCCTCACACCTCCCTCGTGCCCCAAGCGTACAGAACCATTGAGAGCTGCCCCTGGGGTGTTATCGGGAGTTACCGCTTAGAAGGTTGGCAGCATTTGGGTCGTGTGGGGGGAGGGGGAAATAGGTTGCAACCACTGGGCCTTGCTGCTGCCGGATGGTGAAAATGAAAGGGGAGGAGTGGATTGGTTGTGAGTGTTACGCAGGAATGCAGTGCGACTGCATGCGCAATAGGAGTTTATGTTTAACGTAAAATGCGCTTACGAAGCCCTAAAACTTTTCTTCAAAAATTCTCCTCTTGTTTTCCATGACGCTGCCTGAAAAGCCGTAAATTTTACATAAAATTTGGACTATTTCACTCGGGCATTTGTTGGCGCTGCAGTGGCTACCTCGTCATTTTGCCTTTCTTGAAGCATGTTGTAAAGAGATTCGTTTTAAAAAAGTACCTTTTTCGCCCTATTGTGTTTGCATTGAGCTTGTTCACTATGTTCACTGTGGAGGAGGTCCCGTACGTATGTAATGCCAGTCATATTCAGGCCCTGAAAATACGGTACTTGCTGTGGTGAGATGGGAACGATACCCACGAACAATGTGGAATTTCATTAACCAAAAATAACCACGAAAAATTGTTCGCTTATGTAAGCTAGGTATGGATTTAACATATGTCTCTTCGTATGCGTGTATTGTTTTGGTTCAAACTTCGTTTTGAAAAATTTGTTCGTTTTAGTCGAGCCATATTTTGGTGGTAGAGACACAAAGAATTGGTGATAAAGACTCGTTCATTAATACCTCTAAAACACACATTAATCGTCAAAACTTTGAAAAGGCCCAGTATCGGGTAGAAAAAAAGTAAAAAAATAGTTCACATACGGGAGATATGTATATCATACACTGCAAGGAGAATTTAGAAGTATCGTAATGTATAAAAATCAGTTTCATCGTCCACTCCTACACCGCTGCTGTAGCAAGCATCACAGGTACACGACACAGCGTGTTATGCTACAACTATCAATACGGTGAGAATTTTTCAAATTTTGTGCATTCTGTCTTTCTTTTCGTATGATGAAGTCATGTTCGTTGCTTTTGTCTACATTTGTTATCACACTCAAGAGCCTTTTCTCGTCTTTGTATTTTATTTCATTATCAGAATTCAAGTTCTAATTAAACCTTGGTCGTCACCAATAAGCATGCATGACAACTGTTTAGTAACAAATTCCAATTCGATTTTAACACTCTGATTCCTCTCTGAAAATGGGGCTGGAGATGAATGCGATCCAATATACATATCCGCGGTGATGTCTGAGTCTCTGTATGGTGTGCTACGCCCTTGAAGAAGAGGATGTTGAATTTTCTTCCGTCCTACTTAGCTCCTCGCTGGTTCCATTGTTGTGAGTACGCCTAGCATATTTAAATTTTACATATTCAAGCCTGATACTAAAATGCAGTTACTTTACGTCAGGACATCCGGTAGCGACTTACGAAGCGTGCGTCAGAGGCCGTATGTACACAGCAGGACAGTCGCAAGCTCGCTGACGTTCTTGTTGCTGGCGGGCGAGGTGATGTTTGATGCGGTCCTTGACTAAGAAGTTTGATCCTTTTGCTACCACCGTCCTGGCAGTTTGTGTATTGCATTGTTCCTAGTCAGGACATCCTCTGGGTTGCTGCGGAATAAGTTGAGGTTTTATCACGCATGAACGAAGAGACTGCCTGTTCTATTTAGATCCTTCAGTCGAGGTCTTATTTTTATTTAAACTATAAATGAGGAAACTTTGTGAGTACTTAGAAATTGCGCAAATGGTCCAAGTGAAATTATGCGTGGATCTAATTTAACAAAAAACGTTTTAGATAAGAAAATATGTTATAGCATTCTGAACCGATAAATTTGACCGTAGAGGGAGGCAGTGTGTCACACTTGAATGTTGCTCAGTATCAAATTAAATTACTAATACAATTTTATTCAAGAAACAGTGTCCTTCATAAGAGCGCGATGTAGCTCGTATTGTTTTGTACGCAGTACGCAAAACATGTGATTTGTGCATAACTTCATGCAAAGTACACATCTTCATGGCATACCATTTGTTATGTGCACATCTTCATGTAATGTGCATGCGTTCTCGTTCATGACAAAAACGCACCTACCATCACTGCGCAAGCTCTGCGACTTGCGTGCTGCAAGTTGTCTTCTCTCTGAAACATACAAGTCATCTCGTATATTCCAGGTCGTTTTCCTCGTAGGCAACAGCAGTTCTAACTTGCTTGCGTTTTTGTTCGGCCACTCCCTATTGGGTAATCGATCGTTGCAAATGTGAAAACACTTGTTGTTTTTGCATTTCTATTGTGATGGTTTCAGAGTTATGTTTATGAAATATAGTAGTAGAAAAGTTGAACACTTGTGTACGGACAACTTAAGAGTTGAATCATAATTTGTGCGTTCCGAACTTGTGTATTTTAGTTGTTATTAGTAACATCATACTCATGTATTAAACTGCGTGCACATACTAGTGTAGGGTTACCGTACCTTCTCAATAGAAAAAGTTGTTGCTGGAACGTTATCAGGACAAAACGAATCACTTTATTTTTTGCTGTAATCTGAAATTTTAGTTTTCTATTGCTGTAATCATTGAACAGGCTTGTGGTATTGATCGGCTAGACGTTTTCAGTGCTTCGTTATCATGGAACTTTTATTTCAATGCCTTTGTTTAAAAAAGTATGAATATGTTTTTATTCTCAGTATCGTATAGCTGCTGTTTACTTCATTTATGATCATTTTTGTGTTTTATGAACCATAAGAGACGTAGATCGTGGAAGTGAAAGTGCCCATAATTACTGTATTATTCATGACGGTTTCTGCTGATGGAGTTCACTGGAGTCTGTTTATGTTGATTCTTGCTTATTTGCTTCACTAATTTCTATTGAGTCACAAAGATCCAGTGAAAGCTATCGCTGTTTCTGGTGCAAGAACAATCTGTGGTCACACCTATAAATGTCACTGCTCTAACGGTGGCATCTGATATCCTTATTTCTTGTTCTTACAAACATGCAAATACTGCTGCTTGTCTGGATACTGTCTTGTTTACAGATGTCGCTACTGTCTCTGGACTTGATGTTGATGATGTTATTACACTCATGTTACTCCTGCACGTCCTATTGATGTCACAACTGTAACTGTCGGCGCCATAATAGTTACTGCCGTAACGGTTACTGCCGTAATTGTTCTATTAACGCTGCGTGACAGTCTCTCAAGTGTGTGTGGGGGACAGTGGAGGTGGGAGTAGGGGGCAGAGGGGGCCGTCGTCTTCGGAGGAGAGCAAAAGAATCTCGGACTAGGGGGCTCGAAACGGGGGCTTACAGGGGGCAGATCGGCGACCCACTTTCTCGGTTGCATGCATGTGAGGCGCCACTGCTGTGGTGCAGTTATATTGTGTGCGTTGTGCTCACTGTGTTGTGTAGTGGTGCGTTTTGTTGTTATGTTGCATGCCTTATGTTCGGTGATGCATTCTCTTGTAATGCTACTTCTTTGTATTTTGGGTTTGTGAATTGTGTTATGTTGCTGCTCTTTCTTGTGTTCAGTAGTGTATTGTGTTGTACTGTTGCTGCTCTGTGTTATATGCGATGATGCATTGTGTTGTAATGTTGGTTCTTTGTGAAGAGTACAGTGAGGCACTGCACTGAGCGACGTTACATTCAGTTTCTCAGTGGTTGTGGACTAGTTTGTTACGTAGCTATGTAGCGTTATGTTGAGATATGTTATTATTGCCTTGTAATACTGTTTTTATTGCCTTGTACTGCTGTACAGCGGGTGGATAGAGCGTAGCTGAGACGATGGTGCACTGCACGTAGATGTGCATTGTAATTTTCTGGTGCAGAGAAGGTGCATAAGCTCCAGCCTTCACTGCTCTGAACTAACTTCGTTACGACGCATCATTCCGCATATGCCGGAATCTTCACTTCATCTCTCCTCTATGCAAACGCATCCAGTTGTCCATCAGCTTCTGGCGTTGCAGCATTTTATGTTACTGTGTGTAGTTAGAACTTCTGGCGTTGCAGCATTTGATGCTACCGTGTGTGGTTAGAACTGTCGCAGTACCTGTCATGTCACACCTGCTTTACAGCTGTATGTCCAACAGCCGCAACACATGATGAACAGGTGTGCGACGTTCGTGCTTTCGCTGCCGTCTTCTACAACGGCCAGTTTCTCTCTTTTTGTACTCTTTTAAAGTCTTTGTATTGCGACTCTCTTTGCAATTTGGTGTCAACTGTTAAGTGAGAGTGCTTGATGCCTCCGGTAGTTTCGTTGGAAGATTGGTTTAAGTTAGTCCTAGTTATACTTAAGGAACTGTGTGTCAAGAGTTGAAATTTTGATCCAATTGTTTGCATTTCTCTACTGACTGCCTGCAAGCATTACTGCAATAGATAGTTGACCGTTGGTATAGTGCAAATTTGTGACAGATAAATGTAAGCGTTAGCATATTTATCACCACTGGCTGCAACCTTGGTTCAGGTGTTCATGTTTACATTGTATGTGTCTTTCTAAATGAGAATACTTTTCCCATTTGTGGAGATTATTTGCGCGTTAGCAGAATCGTTATCTGTGACAATTTTTCTTTATCTTTGGGATGAAAAGTCCCACATGGAGCTCATGACACTGATATGTACATTGTGTTTCGATATATATTTTTAGTTTGTTTTTAAGATGAGGTTTGAATGTAAATGGTATTACTCTTAGTGTCTTCTGAGTGTACTTATAGCCGGGAAATATGTACTTGTGTGTCATTACCATTCTATTAATATGAGATATAATACAATTTCGAGACAATTTCAAATATTTGCCTATCACTGGCACCAAAAAATCTATGCGTTTATTCAAGCCCATGCAATTTTGCGTTCTAATGTTTCATTCGTACGATGATTCAAAGCTAATAACTGTACCTGTTATTGTTTGTGTACGAAAGATCATTTTCCTAAATTTTGCATTACTGGTTTATTTTCGTCATTTATGTACCGTATATGCGCACATAAGAAGATTATGATTTGGGGTTCATTAATTTAGGATTTACCGAAGTCATTCTCAGCTGTGTTTAAAAGGCCACTGTGTCTCCACAAGGCAGTGCCAGGTAGGAGCTATGCTGGGAGGCAGCATTGCTGGCTGCGCTGCTCTAAAAAGATGCAGGGTGGTCGCTTCACAAGGTCACAGTGGTGGTGTTGCGTTGCCTAGTGGTGGTGGATAGTAGTTGCGAACTAGTGGCGATGTACTTGGTGCAGGTATTTGGTAATTGCGGTGGATTGGATGATTTAAAAAGAATTGTATTCTACCTGTGGCCGATACAATTTGAGGTGATGATAATATCGCGGTAGTAATGGAGGTGTTTTTATGATAACGTTGTGACTATAAAGTTGTACAGTGTAGTTGTGATCAACAAACTGCTTTGTCCTGTGATGTTTGATGGTGAAGTTTGTTCAGGGTTGTAAATGTGGTGCTTTTTCTGACCTTTTCTTGAATTTTTAGGCATTCATGTAAATTTTAACCATAATTATTCGGCAATTAACGGGCCCCAAGAGCAAAAAAATCATTTGTTTGTTCGTGAAAAATTGACAGTAAATAGACAAAATTTACGCATTTTAATTTTTCTTATTTTTTAATTAAAATAGGTAATTTCTCAAACGCTCCTGTCATTCATTAGACAAACTTATTGGTACTTTAAGAACGCTGATTGATCACTGAAAATAA
This sequence comes from Trinorchestia longiramus, assembly GCA_006783055.1. Classification (NCBI taxonomy): domain Eukaryota; kingdom Metazoa; phylum Arthropoda; class Malacostraca; order Amphipoda; family Talitridae; genus Trinorchestia; species Trinorchestia longiramus. Next base: position 138,475 of record VCRD01001451.1, on the reverse strand, counting down.
TCCCACGGATATGGTTTCCATTTTTCTTCCGATATTCTGAATCTAAGCTTCCTCGGAGAAGTTATTTCTTTGGTGCAAATTGATTGACATATTAGTTACACGAAAGAATTTCATGGCCCACTTGATGCTGTAGACAGCTCTCTTTGCCATGTTATCTGATTTTTTTTTATCTTGCCGGCTGAATTTACTGGTTGTATTCCTACCTTCCGATGTAAAAATAATAGCATATAAATATTTATAGCTTTCATGTACTACACGTACTTTATAGTCCCTTTATAGTATATGCTAATTACTTTTATTTACCCTCACGTAATTTCTTACACTTAGTAATCAAATATATTTATGTATCATTAATTTTCGAAGGTTATCCTCAGCCAATATTTAGCCTTAGGTTTCTCAGGTTTTGTTTTCATTGGAACTTTTTCATGGTGCCTCCCTTACATTTTACGTTGAATACGAGCAAATTGTAGACATGTGTCTGATTCTGTTATTCAGAGCTCTGTGGTCAGCTGACATCATTCCCTTTAACAGGTTCTCAATCATAGTAATAGAAATGATGCATTCGGTCTCTCTATAACTGCCATTGTAGGGGATGTTCAACCTGTAGTAAGAGTATCACCAAACTCACCTGTGCATTGTGAGGTTTCTGTGTATCCCCTCCTCCACTTCACACCTACTGGAGCGCCCCTCTTAGCCCCCTCCGGTCGCTGGATTCTTCCTCCCTACACCATTAATTTTCCCCTCCCCCTCTCTTGCGTAGAAAGTGAAATGCCGGTGTAACGGCAGCCATGCATTCCTGAACGGTTCGTGAGGGTTCGCTTGTGTTGCCCTGCATCGGTACATATAACGGTGTACTATATGTACTCGCTACAGTGTACTAGTAGCGTCATGATAGGTTACTTTTGTTCTCAGTGTACTTCTGTAACAGCGAAACACTGGACTGCTCTACATTGCTTCACAGTTGGGCGCATCTGTGCTACCGTTCATCTTTTCGTATTTGGATTAGTCAACTCACGATGTCATCTCAACAAGTCGTTCAGTATAAACATACTGGAGCTTTATCTTGCATAGCTATAGCAAAACGAAGCCTTTCCTCCTCATATCCTCGAATGAATAGCAGTCTTTACTAGAATACTTCATATTTCGAATTGCTTCACATCTGATGTATGTATTTACGAACACTGAAATTCTCTTAGTTGCTAAGATGCGTTTTTCCACTCTTCATTGTGTGTTTTATTTCTTCATTTTCAAAGTATATCTTCTAGCTTTTGCTTGCATAGTTTAGCAGTAACATTAAAATGCTTTTCGATTGAATAATTTATGTTTCTCTTGCAGGCTAAATGGATTTTGTCATATCTGACAATTTGTGATATATTTAGGACATCAGTCATTTTTCGAACATATTTAAAGTGTGTTGGAGCTTATTAATACACTGCGTTCTCCAAAATGGCCTCTCAAAACAGTGCAGAGTCCGGAGATTCTGGAGTGAGTGGATGTCGCTCAGTGGAGGGTGAATTTGTAGTCAACTCGAATGACAGCGAAGTTGCCGACGTCAATGAATGGAACAACCCTAAAAGTTGTGATGACGAACAAACTCAAAGTTTCGAGTGTCCCAGACGCAATACTAATCTTTCAGATGAAGAGTGTAAAGCTGGAAGCTCTATAGAAAACACTGAAGTTGAAGATCCCATCAGTGAACAGACCTGGGGGGAAGAAGAAAGTTTTCTATCCTTCCTTACTGCGGATTACATGGAAGAGTTCAGAAATGGCAAATTCACCATGAATTTTAATTTGATACCTGCTCCTCGCCGTCAGGCCCACGCTCACAAGAAGCATGATGACTCCAGCATCCCACTTAATGTTCCAGCAGAACCTAACAGTCCTTGTGCTGAACTGTCGCCTAATGTCGCGTTGCCATCTTCCCCCCATTTGATAACAGAGGCATCTCGCCATGCCCCTCTTGGAGGTACAAAGGGCCTCGACGGAAGTCACCAAGTTCTTCTCGACGCACTCAGCAAGTCGACCAATAAAGAAAATATGCCTACCTCATTTCTTACTGTGGCGTCTCATGTCTGCAAAAAACATTTTCCCAACAGTGAGCACGCAAACTTGAAACAAGAATCGATAAATACAGAATTACGAAAAAAGTCTTGTTCTCAGTTTGAAGACTCTCAACAAAAACAAGAAGATTTATCGTCTCCGTCCGACAGTTGTAGCATGTCAAATAGAAAAAATTCTATGGTTAACATCCAGGTCTCAATATCAGATCGAGAGTCTCAAAAACCTGATTTATCTCAGAATAACGACTCAATCCTGCAGTCAAACTTGAATACTATCAATAATACCGACATGGATTCAACAATTCTCTACATCGACTCCAACTCTTCAAACAGTTCAGTGACCATTGTTGAAAAAACTCTTGATCAAAACGAATTGGACAATTCTTCAGCTCTCAGAAGAGAATTTGTTAATCAAGAAGTAACTAATTCGATGATTGGCTTATGTTCGCCAATACGCACTAACTATTCGGTCCGTAGAATGTCCAGTCGTCAGTTCAATGCAGACTTAGACAGAACTATGGGAGAAAGTGAACTTGAAAATAGAAGACAGTGTACTAGAATAAATAATAGTGCTACCTATGGAAATGCATGTTCATCACCAGTTTCAGTGAATTCGTTTAATCAAACTGCAGAGAGCGACTCTTCTCGCCATCGGTTTGTGGGAGCTTTGCAAAATTCGGTCGCTGGCACACCTGGGTATTGTTCACCTTCTTCTTTAAGCCCAGGACCTCCTTTACATCAAATTCCACATTATCACATACGCCCTCTCCCAGAGATGATGACTTCGTCTCCCATGAAAACTCCTCAGAGGCCTATGATTGGAACGAGTTACATTCCATCTCCTACTATGCACGTGTCCGTGGCAACTTCACCATTGGTACTTGCCAACCAGAGTTCAAATGTAGTTGCTTCATCCCCTGTTTTAGAACCATTTGGTGAACACGAACTTTCAACCCCTCGAGTGAACAGATTGAGTATTGCACCTCGGCAACCAAAGCGTATCGTCAATGGACTAAAAATCATAGATGAGACTCACAAACACGGGCCCAAAATTCCCAAACGTGATGCTGCAATACATCCGATGCTGTTGGACGTTCCTGAGGGTGAGTACATAGTAGTATAGAGTTATTAGTTTACTTATTTTGTGATATTTTCTAACATATGCTTGTACATTTCTTCTCATTAGCTCTTAAAATAGCTCGAAGCAATTGCTAACTTATCTCTGTGTATTTCTGAATGCTCGCTGAGTCACTATCTAGTGCTTTGATGTCTTCTTTAATGCTACTTGCCTTCTTTGATACGTTCTTTGTCTCTAAATTCAAACTAAGAAATTCATCCCAGATCAAGCGTTACTTATTGAAAGTGTCCCATCCAAACACAGAAAAATCATAAGCCGTGTTGGCTCAGAAACTCGTAGTTTTTACAGTTATGACAAATAATTTATTGAATCAAAAAGGATTACATTTTTTAGGTCAGAGTGGTTGAATTTGCTCCAAAACTACCGTGTTTCCACTGCGAAAAGGTACTTCTCGTAGAACTCAGCAAGCCTGTTAGAACATAAGTTGTCACGCTTTACTAACTTGGAATGCCCACGTTTGGCTTAGATAATGTATGTTTTTTGGATTCCTCAATTGGATTAGTTCGGGTTTCAGAAAATTTAAAGTATAGAAAGTGTTTATTGAAGCGTAATTTCCATGAATTTCTCGATTGCAGCTTGGAGAAAAAAGTTCATGTTCTGCATCTAATAAATTAGTCATATGGGTCACTGACGACAACTGCGACCAATAATAGATTCGAAGGAGAATTTATTTACCATCGGCTTTTCATGTGATAGGATCATTGATCTTTCCTGCAATAATGCCCAAGCGATTCTGAAAAAATTACGAGCTGCACATTTGTTTTGGTTGTATCTTTATAGCGCAACCGTGTTGCTGTTCCGTCCGTAGCTAAAGCATTTGGCATGCCTTTGACGCTGCTTGTTGCCTTTTGTAGTTCTAACGACAAAAATAAATTCGATTGTTTATATTAGTTTTTATTAGCTTCTAATCACAAATACTTTAATTTTGATCAAATTACGAGATCAAGTGATGCCCTGATTAGAAATAATTGTCCTTTCTATATTGCTTCATTCTGAAAAACTCTTCGTGAAGTCCATTCTAACACAAATTTGGGCTTTTGAGCAAACATATTCACTTCATAATATAAATCCTATTTACCGATTTGTTTTACATAAAAACTCATTCAGTGTTATAGAGGAATTTTATTTTACAGCTATAGATCAGAAATGTATATAATAAATTATTCATATTGAAATGAATTGGATTCTTGTGAACATGCATTCATCATTCTCATCATTTAAGGCTCGCAAGATTACTTCATAAAACTTTTCATCATTTCTGAGGTATACGTTAAATATCAAACTGTTATTTAGTGTTGCTTCATGAAAATGGGCTCAGTTTAGTATGGGAATTAATTTAGAAATTTTTCAATTGAGGCGCTGACGATTGTCGGCAGAAATTCAGTTGTGATCAAGGTTTAATTTTACGGTAACGAAGTAAATTCAGTATATAGATCATTAAGCTTGAAACGCTCCGTGGAACAAGATATTGTCAAAAACTGCTCACGGTGTCACTAAAAGCTATTAATCCATGCAACCAATGTTATTTTGTGCATTTCTGTATTTTTTGAGGGTACTCACGTTTATTATCAAGTTGAATCCTGTACGCAAAATTCTTTTTGAGTCATTATAATTTCAAATGTTTTAATCTTCATTACAAATTCCGTACGCTCCTGTGAAAAGAAACAGATACAGTGACTTCAAGAAGAAAAACAAGTTGCATTCAAGAGCGCCACCTTGTACTGCTGGGGATGTGTTCGTTTGTACAGGCGCCGACGAGACTCAGCTGTTGCAGGGCCGTGGAGGAGGAAGGCTCGAGGGGGAGAAGAGGGTCTCGTCGAGAATTGAGATGGGGTGAGGGTGGGGTAAAATCAGATGTTCAAGGGGTGGCGGCTCCCGGGAAGTAGCTCAGTTCTGGGGAATTTTCCTCGCTCCTCAGACATGGGGACTTCCGCGCAAGCCGAGCGTTTTCTGGCAGAATTCTCGGTAGTGTTTTGGTGCATAACTCTTGTTGCCGACAATTTCTGCAATAAAATTTCTGCTTTGAAAAATCTTACGAGTATCATAATGACTTAAGTCAGTTTATTGTTGTTTATTTTCCTATAAGCTTTAAAGCAGAGTGATTCAGTATCAGCTTCAATTCAAGGTAACACTTGATGTCCCTGTTCCTTTGGGTAGAGTGAACGTAGACTGAACGATGCAATAACAAAGACGTCTTCGAGACCGGATGTATTGTGTACATGCATGAGTTCGGTCAGCCTCTATCGATTGCAATGTCCTTTCAAATTCTGGTGAGACTGTTGAGTATTGTAATTCTGAACTTCATGGTTCTACTTTCCCTGGCTTCGTGGATCTCAAGCTTTTTCTGTTCATATCTAAAATAAGGTTCAAAAAATGAACTCCCGATTCACAATACAAACAACAGGCTCAAAAATTTCAGTCATTCAATTGGACCTCTAATGTTTGAACTAGAGAATATTGAAGCAGCTCATTGCATAGGAATTATAATTTTCCTGTGTTGCTATTCGGAAGAATGATTATTCAAATCAAAGAAAATTTCTCCAAAACTTTCATGAGAGTGTCTTGTGAGACTATCTGTCCTCACGAATCAGTCATAGCTGGTACATATATTCATAAATTATATTCATATTCATTACGTATTGAATATTTTATGTGCACTGAGCAATCTTTTCGCCAGTAGACAAGGTTTGAATATCACCGCTTGTTTGTACAAAATGGAAGATCTTCCCTAGATAGTGACTCCATGTAGTCCAATCTTAGATGGTGACTTCCATGAAATATAAGTACTGGATGATAGAAAACTAATCCAAAGTGTTGATGAAAAAGTATAACATATATACTAAAATACTTCTATTAATTTTTTTGAAGGGAAAGATTGCAGTAATTGTAAGAGGAATTGCGAGTGTGAAGACTGTAGTAGCGTATACTGGAAGCTGAGGTACTACACTCAACAAGCTGCAGCCTTGCCCCTTACCTTCGACGTCAGTCTGCAGAACGCACACGCAGTCCCGCTCTTCAAAGGTGACCTCGGTCGCCATTGCACCTCCTCATGTGCCTGTGCTTTCATGCATCCCAAAGTTCTTACAGTCAGTAACTTGTGCTTATTACTGTCAGCTCCTCATACTTGCTACGGCCAGCACCTTATACTTACTACGGCTAGCTTCCTTTTCTTGTTACGGCTTGTAACCATGTCCCTCCATTGCGTATGGTTTGCATTGCGCGCTCGCACGCTCCCTTGTATGATCCTATATTTTGCAAGCATTGTGTCATGCGTACAATTAATGTCATTGCGTAGTCATTCAATCCCAGCGATTGTGTTCACTGTAGAGAAATGGTGTAGAACTATTCGTATCAGATTTACAAGTAGAATGTACACCAATAATCTTGGTTCTGGCAGATTGCGTTTCCGCGAAAATTTTAACTTGAATATGGCGAAAAATTTGACTTGATCAAGGAAGGGGAGATCAACTGCTTTACACAGAACAGATGTTTCTTGTATAGGAAGACGAAGGAGATTTGCTACAAAGGATGCATGTTAATAATGGTGTTAACTACTTGAAAGTCGGTCGCTACGAGAAGCATGAGCGCCGGTGTCTCCTACACTTGCGTGGAGCTTTATTTAGGGCTTTTAGTCACTCAGGGCAATGCAAAGCCATTGTGTTCAGAAATGCGACGAGGTCAAAGACTACTTGTGTAAGGTTTCTTACGACAATGTTATCCAATGGAGGCTGTCAGCTCGATATTTTTTGGAGGTCAGTTTCAACACTTATTTGTTCAGTTCACACTTCATGTTTTGAAATCCTGTTTTTAAGCATAAATTTCTGATAAATTATTACTTTTTTGTTCCTTACAGGACAAAAAGATACATTATCCAATAAAAAAATAATCGTGTTTGTATGATTGATATACTTCACGTTTACTTTATTAATTTACACAGTTTTCCATGGTCACGAGCTTATGATGATCTTCCTGGGCCTCACAGCTGTAGTTTACTACGATTAAAATAAATGATCTTGGTGCAATTTGCAGCCTGATTTTTTGTTGCTGCTGCAATTTATGAGCATTTCCACATATAATTAACTGCAAAATTAGTTCTACATTGAAATACTTATGTCCTTGAACTTGTGTTGTAAATTCATACTGTTGCACTACAGTGAATATTTTAGTTTAGGGGATCCGTGTTATCTTTTTTCTATGTAAGTTGCTGTTTTGATTTTGTATAAATGTTTATTTGACGCAATTTTTACTACTCCTTAGAATGTTTTTAAACGGTTTTATGAGGACTGATAATGCTGTGGTTTCTACCCTCTTGATTTATTCTACATAATTTGACTTCGTTTTTATTCCTTATCAATAATGTTTTAGTCTTTTTCTTCAAGACCGTGCACACATAGTAATGAAGATCATTGACTGAACTACTGTTGTGTGATCATAACTTCATTTTATCATCAGAGTTTGTTGTGCTACAGATTCTTGTATTTGTTAGTCCTTATAATATCAGATAGACAAATGTTTTAACTCTGCGTTATCACTAATGGGCATTGTTTTTGTCATCATGCGTTGCTTGGACAGTAGTTTCCAACTCAACGACACTGACAAGTTTTTTGTTCAATGACGGTTGAGTAGACGATTTCTCCTGCCCAAGTGCACAAGGTACAAGATTGTGCACAGAAAAGACACAGAATTTTGCGTATAGATAATGCAGTTGTGTGTGCGTCAAAATCGTAGGAAAGTAACGTGGAAACTTAGAAATACTTCTCTCGTGTTGCAGTATTTGCACTGTTCGGCTCTCAAAACTATGACGGCGTTCATGTGCATACAATACACATTTTGGCTAATTATGTAAAAGTAAGTCAAAAGCGTACTATACGAAGGAAAGTTTTGAACTGTTACATTATTATTTTCAATAAACCTCGTTTATCGTAGAATGAAGCGATCTGTCAATCTCTAAGAGAGAGTACGACTCCTATATAGCACTCAAAGGAAATATAAAAATGTAATGAACTGGAATAGTCAATGTGTTTCAGAGACTAAAAATATTTACAGATTGGCTTTATTCAGCAGTGTCGATTGTGTTCCAAATCAACGAGAAAAATTAATTATTTAAGCCACTTCGCTTCAAGTCGTGGTTTTAGAGCAGTGATTCTCAAAGTGGGCGCTACCGCTCCCTGGGGGGGCGGTGAAGCCCATTTTGGAAAAATTTTGAAGCCCATTTTTTGGTGAAGCCCATTTTGGAAAAATTTTTATGTATAGCAAATTCATCTTTTCGATAATTTGCTATAAAATTTTAATATAATTAACTACTAGGGGGGCGGCAAGATCTCAAAGGGGGCGGTAGATAAAAAATTTCCTGAGAAGGTGGCGGTGTATAAAAAAGTTTGGGAACCACTGTTTTAGAGCATTGTTCTTCATCCGCAGCTTTAGATGACGTGTGCACGAAATTGTACGTCAGGACAGGCTGCCGTGTGGGACGTTTGATGACGTGTTCACGAAATTGTCGTACGTCAGGATTCGCTGCCGTGTGGGTCATTTGATGACGTGTGGACGCCCATGGTCGTACGTCAGGACAGGCTGTCATGTGGGCTGTTGATGACGTGTCGAGTCCTTGAAAGATAGGAAATAAACTAAGTGTGCATCTTTAAAGAGCTCGAAAGCATTCTCAGTTTCATAACATAGTTGTGGAATTGGGCTGTGATTTTTTGTAATGTTATTTTCATCTTTCCAATCATCACTTTGAAAATTTCCGAAAAGAAAACGAAAAAGCATAGAATTTGGTTACCGTGTTTTCATTTGTTTTTCAGATATTTTCCTCGAACATGTTTGAGTACATCCAACGTTTTGCCGTCTCATTTATAAAATTGTTGACACGACGTTTATAGTGACCTGATTGACGGAGCATAAAATTAGACATCAGTTTTGGACACATTCTAGAAGCGGCAGCGTAACACGTGGGGCAACCAGAAAAGTCTTCTATTTCGGACGGTTACCATGGCACCTGCCGTACGTTTGTTGACATCCTTACGTCGATGTATCGACCGTAACATCATTCACGGCCACGCCACCGTGGTTGCTTTGGCGACTGTTCACTGGCCATCAATACTTGGATTTGACCTTGATTTCACGGTGGATATACTGAATCTTTTAAATTTCCCTGCGTTCGATTTTCTACACCTTGTTCGAGTCTTCTTAGTCAGTAAAAAAACCCTTATTTGGTAGCTCCACTCGACTGTTTGTTCCTGTTTGTTGTCGGTTGTTAGGTCGTATATGCGTAGGAACAACATCCATATGTCGGTTATGGATGTTCTACCACAGCAGTTGAGGTTCAAAGGGGGATGGTAAAAGCTGAGTAGACTTCGTGCTCATCGTGGTGACCTTGTCGCTGCGCGTCAGCTGCAGCACATCACGCAGCCATCAGCTGCTGCTGTGGACTGCAGGTGCTTCTGGGTGCTGTTACTGATGTTGCTGTTGCTAGTGTTACTGATGTTGCTGTTGCTAGTGCACAGTTGTTACTGATGTTGTTGTTGCTAGTACACAGTTGTTACTGATGTTGCTGTTGCTAGTGCACAGCTGTTACTGATGTTTCTGTTGCTAGTGCACAGCTGTTGCTGATGTTGTTCTTACTGTTGTACCGCTGCTGTTGATGTTGCTGCTACTGTTGTACCGCTGCTGTTGATGTTGCTGCTACGGTTACATAGCTATTACTGCTGATACTCTTTCACAGCTGTTGCTGATGTTGTTACACATCTCTATAGTAATTCACTGTTATTGTAGAACTTTGCTTTTGGTGGTGTATTTTCGTTTTTTACTGTTGCCACCTAGTGCGTTATCTGTACAATGTTATTGCAACTGCTGTTGCTGTATGATACTATTCTTTTTAAACGCTTCTTGCACTGCCTATCATTGATGTATTACACGTGTTCTTAAATGCTACCACTCAACTTCTTTAACTGATGGCTAAACTTTTTTTCGTTCTTCATTCTTGAAACTTCGAAGCTCATTATTATTGGCCACTTTACTTCATGCCATTGCTCGTGAAAATCACCTCGTTGTCTGAACAAATTATGTGAGTTGCAATACCTCAACTGTTCTCTTCTCGTCAACAGTTTATTGAAGCTGTAATTTTTACAGTAGGAAATATTGAAACAGCTCTTTGTCAGGAGACATTAATTTCTACATTAATGTCTTTCAAGAATGAAGAACGAAAAAAGTTTAGCCATCAGTTAAAGAAGTTTTACTGACGACTTTTTATAAAAATGATAACTTCCACGCAATAGAAAAGTTTCCAAAACTCTGAGTACCTCGCTGTACTGCCCGTATACTTACGTCTCAATCATAGTTTACAATATCCATATCGGTTATCTACGTTAAACAACTTACTTCGTTTACCGTAGTCTTGCAACTTTGTTCACGACTTGCGGCAGTCGGGCAACTTTTTCATCAACTTGTGACAATCTTGGAACTTTTTTATCAACTTGTGGCGGTGAACTTCAGATATCTACCCCTGCGACCGACCTCACTCTTTACATCTGCTTTTCACCTGTCTACTCTTCCTTCGTCTCTCTACAGCAGGTGCTCATCTGCTACTCTTGCATCTGTTCTCTGAGCCTGCACCTGCGCCGCAGGTGTCTGCCAGAGGAAACTTCTCTTCATTATTCCTTTTTCTCCACAGTCCTTTCATGTTACTTCCGTGTTTCTCCCGATCCACTTTGGGCCAAACACGTCTTCCGTTTACTTGGGATGTGCACGGACCGCAGCTTGCGTTCTGTGTCTTATGTTCTATCATTTTGGCTCCTAATAGACGCCACTTTCCATACTGAAGTGGTTGTGGAGGAGGGTTCATTTGTCACAGCCAAACAAGGAGCGTTCAAATCGTTCGCTGCTCAATGATCAGTGACTTTTTTCGTTTTTTACTAATATCAATGATAATTATCAGAGCACTGAAGGCTTTGAAGTTGCTGAAAACCTTCATGTATTGCTAGATATTGCTTATAATGATAACAAATTGAATTCTTGAATGTTTTTTAAGACTTATTAAAGAATAATCTAAAGAACGTATTGATAGACAGGGGAACGGGTACTTAAGCCTCTTATGTACTGTTTTGAAGTGCTATTTGTTTAAATTGAAGGTTTTAGTATGACTTAATGTAAGTATGCGCTAGTACGTACGTGTTCAGCCAGTCAAACTTAAGACTGTTATGCGATTACGCTTCCATGCTCGCGCACACAACGGAGTCTAACACACGAGTCATCCAGGCGAGGAAATTGTAGATTTGTCTTACACTGCGCTCGAATTGTGTGAAATCCAATCCCTTGATGCGGCAACGCAGCTCGGTAGTCCCCAGTGCCTGTGGTATCATTCGCTTGAAGGTCAACCTTGAGAGCATCAGTCCAAACGGAGCTTAGCCAATCAAGGCTACACCACGTGCGTTCTGCTTTGCTTCGTATGTAGGCCTATGTAGTCTACACACTTCAATTGGTCACTAAGCTCATGCGACTGACTTTGTAGAGATAAAATGATTGTTACTCAGTAGTTTGTAAATCCAAACACACTGTCGATATTCACTGTTCTGTGAAAAAAATAAACTCCGCTTCCTCAGTATTCATAAAATCTGAGGTTTGGTTTCATTGTTCAATGTGATACCTAACCCAAACTGTGCATTCCGCACCGTATCTCATAGGACTCGTCTGTCTTTTATCATGTGCTTATAAATATGAATTTTTTCTCGCAGTGGCTGTAGTTTATATGGCTTGATGAATTTTAAATTTTCCTTTAATTCTGATTTACTATCGTTCTGAAAATGGCATACCTCTTCTTTCCATTCTAGTTGTGTTTTTCTGCGTAAAGGATTAAATCACGTGTCACGCAAAAGTTCTTATTTGATTATACGTTTTAATAGCAGTCACAATATGAAGGGTTGGAGTTAATACACTTCATAGCACGCATTACAATTTACTCAGTCAAATTCACAACGAACGTTAGGTTCTATAGAAAACCTTGTAGAGTCATTCAGCTGACCTCGATTTCAAACAGCGAACCCCATACAAGACAATTTTTTTTAGTTCTAAGGTAACGTTAATTGGTGGGCCGAGTGTAGTTTTCTGCAGCTTGCATGCTGTGGAACATTTTATTTCGTTTTTTTTTGCACATTGCGTTGTCGATGTTGCGTAACTAAGCGTCTTTGCAGGGCTTTCTTCCTGGTGTTTCTCTGCAGCCATCGCTATTTTGCTTCCTGCATTGCTCCACCCTGCACACTGCTTGTTGCTGTCACAGTTTCTCTGCTGCTCAACTGTCCTGTGTTCTATCTTGAGGATAACGAAATCTCACAGACTTATAGAATGCTTACTGACTAATGCTAAACTTTTTTCTTGAACTTAGATTCGATTAGCATTTGCCCGTTATTCTCCGTCAAGTTTAAGCCTATCACCAGATTACGTAACATTGTCAAAAGTCCTTTTTAGTTCCCGCTGTGGCTTTTCTACCGTTATGGTTTTGAAACCAAAAGCAATGTTATTTTTCGCGTTTTGAGTCACTGAGCACGTATGTTAAGTCCTTACATTGGGAGGCTATCCTGCCTGGACCGGTTCAAGCAAGCATAGACCATGAGTAAGCCGGTGCAGGAACTGGACTCTACGGCTCCTGGGCAGGTTAGATCCAGACATGACCCACTGGATGTCTGGTAATGGTTCTGTTCAGCATAAGAGAAACATCAGGCGACACACCGATACTTTTTTCTCCCGAAGTGAAACAATTGCGTTCTTAGTATTTACGATTGTAGCATTTACATTGTTGATAAAAATATCATTACAATAGTTATTAATAAGCCCAAATTTATACAAGTTAACTTTTTGTCCTTTTGTTATTAATTTGCGATTCTTATGAACTGGTTTCTTCGGTTACGGTTGATGTCGTTTCTGATTTCCTAAACTTCGTTACAGTATTGATATACATACATGCATGCAAGTTTAGGCGTATTCCTACTTTCTGTTTCATTATCTATTTTATCAATTGGTACGTTCGTTATCGATTTATTGACTCCTTTGAAGAAGTGCACATAGGTGCACATGCTCGACACGCGTACATGAATAGAGGCTTGATGCAACTTAAGCTGAGGGACTGACTGCATAGCGGAAGTGGAAGGGACACTTCGCACTTCCGTGTTCCGGGAGAGGGAAGTGAGGTCATGGTGGAGGGCGAGTGAAAGTGCACTCCTGAAGGTGTGTTGATGAGACGCTTAACCTCATAACGACCAAGTTTTTTTCGACTGAATAAAATATCTTGTAAGTTATCACTGATCTAAATTGGTTTCTTACGCAATTTCACCTAAATTTTGAACGAAACATCTAGAACGTAGTATTTCCGTGAATTATTTCTAATATATTTCAGGAAAGACAGTTGTTCATGTTGATTTAAGTTCTTGTCTCTTCAACGAAGCGATCTGTATGTAGAAATAAAGCACTGTAGTTGTCAGCGGTAGCTCATGTCAGTGTGAGGTTAATTGAGGCGAATAATAAGCTTCAAGACATGAAATGTATGAAGAAAGTTTAGTCTTTCTTTTTCGACGTGTAATAGTTTACGAGCATTTCTCTCAACAGCGAATACTGATATTTTAGTAACATGAATGTTGTTTTTCTTGAAAGTCAGAGCACCTTATTGAAGACTACCAGCTTCGTGCTAGCATTCGTTGGGTGTTTCCGCCATGGGAGCGTTCCAAGGTCAAAAAAAAATGGAATGGAAAAAAAATTCCCCACCCTTGTTTGTAAAAATTATCGAGATTATTAGAAACATTATTTTGAAATAAATCCTTTACTAACTATGTGTGGTGCTTTTCACAGAATGCATTGACTTCGGTGGCCTAAATCTGTACAGAAAAAGATTGTATTAGAGTTAACTTTGTGTCGGCGTAGAATGTTTTTCACTATAATAATGAAATTTCTTCATCAGTGTAATATCCTTTTCCTCTTTTCATGCAACCTTGTTTTCCTCATAAAAATAAATATTCATTCTTCTTTGTATAAAGCTTTTTCAAAATAATTTAGTATAAATTTTCTGTTTATTGATACTGAAGAACCAAAAATTTTGTGCGCACTTGTGCTAGTGCAAAGTTGTGAATCAACAGGAAACGTTGGCTGTGGCTTAGCTGCGTAATCCGGTGACTGTCCGACTTGTCTAGGACGTGTTACTTCCCTGTAACACGTCCATCCACTGTGAACGAAGGCAGCTCAAAGCGGTAGTCGTTCACGGAAAGTTTGCTATCGCTCTAAGCTTTACTCTTCCTTATCTTGAGATCTTTGCTCTTTGCTATCTTTAGAGACGTAAAGGTCATAAGCATTGAAGAACACAGGACACTTGCATTGCAAACGCAGTATAATGCAATCAATTAGTAGCGTTTTGTACGATAGCTAAATTACTGGGTACGTTTATGTGACAAGATGACAGTAATACTGTGTGCAATAGGAATAAACTTTCTTCTGAATAATTATTTTTGTTTTTTTTTTCATCAGTTTATCTCCTGAAAAAATATGCCATAAATTAGAAGCTTAATGTACGGTAGTTAGTCGCACTTGTGATAAATTGACGCCAAAATATCAATGAAACAAAGTACCTCGTCCAAATTATTTATCTCAGCCACCAGATAGTTGTCCTGTCTAGTGATAGTGTCCTGTTTGCAGTGCGCATAAAAAATGTATGTAGAGTACGATCAGTTTTCCTCGTTCTAAATGCATGAGAACTGCATCACACCAACGTATTGGTAATTATCAAATCGGCTCTAGAGTTAGCTTGTTATTATTTCCGTTATCATTATTACATTGGAGAGATAATTTCTGATGAGAGAGAGAAGAAATGCCAAAATCACCTCATCGTTGGCAGTATTGGAGTGAAGCAAGGGCCGACGTGGAGATCAAAAATATCAAAAACTTTAGAAATTTCCACGTTTTGATTGTTATCTTAATAGTTTAACTTGTTATTGTCTTCTTTTACCATTTTTACTTTTATCATTACTACTCGCTGTACTAATTGTCATGCTCAGGGTGATTTTATTCGTAGAGCTTTACGATTTAGCGCACAGCAGCGAGCGGTACTGCAGCTTGACGGTTTTTAGGAGCATTCAGACACTGTCCTGGTGACCTCCATTGGACCTTCTTCCTACCCACCTACGGTAGTCTGAGTCCCACGTGTCATTCCCCCCTCCAAACACCACCTTCCTCTGTCCCTCTCCCTCTGAGGGCTGTCAGGCTGGCTCTCTTGGCCGCTTCTGCGTATCACGTTGTCTTACTGAATGATGTGTCCGTAGAATACTGATGGCTTGAACTGATATTATATTATGATAGTCTTTTATAAGGATATTAGAACTCAGCTGCACATCTACTCAGTAAATGCTCATTTTGCGTTTTGTTTACTTGTGTAGCTTGAAAGTTGCTGAGTACTAATCATAACCCAAGTGAATGTTGTACAAATTTGCCGTAGAAAAAATCTTTCTCCTGTTTAACTTCTCGTACCACAAAGACGACTTTGTTCGTGCTTGCACAACATTTGTTTATGAGTTTCACTTTCACCATTCATTATCGGCGTATAATTATTTTATACCTGGAGAGGCTGAGCGTACACCTGATGTTTTGTATTTCAGATATTTTTGCACTATACTTCCTTCACCCTATCAAGCTGCATGCTCTCACCTTTGTGTGGGACAAGTGTCCAGCCATTCATATTCACCATTAATGTCACTAGCATCTCGTACCAATAATAAAATAATCATCACCACTACGCCACCAATATCATCACTGGCACCACCACTACGCCACCAATAGCATCACTGGCACCACCACTACGCCACCAATAGCATCACTGGCACCACCCCTACGCCACCAATAGCATCACTGGCACCACCNNNNGCCACCAATAGCATCACTGGCACCACCATTACGCCATCAATAGCATCACTGGCACCACCCCTACGCCACCAATAGCATCACTGGCACCACCCCTACGCCACCAATAGCATCACTGGCACCACCACTACCCCACTAATATCATCACTGGCACCACCACAAGCAGCAAAGTGCCCCTACACCATGCCTGCTCCCTTTCAAGCTCATGCCGAAGCTGGTAATCGATGAATACGTGAGGGTGGTGGGGTTGGGGGAGTGCAGTCACCCACTGACCTACTGCAACCGCATCAACTCATTTGTTTTCTCGCACTCTCGCCTGTGCGCGTCAGCCTTCGCGCACTTGCTCGTGATCAGCCGCTCCATTTACTGGTATCTTTATTACCATGTAACTCACATCCCACCAGGTCATGAGTAACTGAGGAAACACACCGCGGTTCTTATTGAGTTCACTAATCTGTTCCTGCGTGCGACATATGTACGAATATTTTCTTGCTAAGTATTCATGGTGCAAGCACTCATTTTGTTTAGTAAAGTCTGATCTGATTAACATAATTGTCACGTCAACATTTCACACTCAAATACATGTAATGAGAATTTCTGCTTGCGTCACTGTTCAGACACTTCTCCCAAGTAATTCATTTACTTGCACCATCGTTTGCTTCCATAATATTGGGCGTTCAAGTAATGTTATTTTTATTTTTTCTTAGCTCACTTTTTATTTATCATTTTGACCTAGTTAAGCCGTGCGTTAATCTCGATCACTACTAGTGCGCACGTATTGCGCCACTCACTACCTCATTTCACAGATTTGACCTTATTCCTGCAGTCAACACGCACATCTTCTCTTGATTACTAATGTGCTGCCAAAATTTACTGGACTGAACCAAATCTTGCTTGAAGATTATCTCATATCAACCCAAACACTGTTATCTACAGGAAATTAATTTTTTTAACAAACATCGAACAGATTTTCGGCGATTAAAAATATAATGAATGATATGTATTTTAAACTATAACATCTATACAAAGGAACTTGCACAAATATTTTTCCATTTTTGACTGAAAATGGAATTTTTGTTTAATGTTAAAAGTTTCAAACTTGAAATCAGTATCGACCTAAATGTTGAGCTAACACCTGCGTCAGTGGATAGTGATGGAGTTGCTGTCACGCGCTCGCCTACAGCGGCTTAATCTTTATTTGGAGTATAATTTAATGAAAGTATATAGAAATAGATTGCATAGCAGCTTCCACGATGATTTATGCATCAGATACGCAATCGTTGCTAGACCTAAGAATGAGTATCGACCAAATCATTTCGGAAAGATACGCAACCACTACCTAGAACACGGAACCATAAAAAGAATGAAAGGAAAAGTACGCCCACGAAAGAATGGATCCTATTTTAAAACTTAAATTTAAGTTTTGACGTTTAATGTAACTAAATAATGGAAGTCCGCTCTTTCTCAATACATTCCTCTATCTTTCAGTGCGAAATGTGTATTACGTTTCTTTCCATAGAGCTTTTCAATTGTTAAAAACTTTGTCAATATTTTCTCAATTCACTAAAATTGTGGCATTCCTTGATCATTTTATTACCTTTTTCCAGTTTTTTTGCAACCTGTTTCTCCATTACATCACCGGTATCTTTCTCCACTTCTAAGCTGAACGTTCTTGCTGAGGTTTGTTGGTCGTTACCGAACTGTCGTTGCTAGAACGTTCCAGTGAACGTTGTTGATGCAGGAGCTTCCTCTCTCTGGCCACTTATGCGCTCGACTTCTGCGTCGCTTGTTCGCGAATGATACCGTGTCAATAATTTGTTCTCTGTATTCATTACAACTTAGTGGTGCGTCATCTATTTTCATATGTTATGGCATTACTAGATCTCTATTTTATTATCTTTCATTTCGCTCACTCTACATATCTACATCACTCGCTCACATTCATATCTACATTACTCGCCCACTCATGTTACTGCCATTAATTCCAATCCAGAAAACAATAAAGAGACCCTAGAAGTAGGTCGCAGAAGACCCAGACTTCTGGAGCGAGGCCGCTTTGGGGGCAGGTCGATAGCTGTTTTACTTTCTCAGCGAATGTGTTTTGTTGTACATTCAACTTTCATTTACATCATCCCAAGTTTAGGTAAGAAAGTGGAACATCACTATCAGTCTTCCTGATAATTGTGCAGCGCTAAATCATTGCCAGGTATCTATGTACTAATATGAATATTATCAAAAATACCGTAACTTTTCTCCGTATGGGACCAATAACAATGTTTAAGTAACAAAACCACCCACAATTGCATATGCTGGGTCTCAGGTGCCTGTCTGGGTGTGCCAACAAAACTGGTGTAATAACGTACACTTAGCAATAATAAATGCCACAGTGCGATAAACACGCGTGATCTTTAAACGATTGACCTGTATTTTTCTAAGCCCTGAAATTGTGTTATTGACGTCACATAAAGATGGTTCTCAAGAGAGGTTACAATAGCATGTATTCTGAATTCTTATTTTCTGTGTTATGGAAGGTTGACTTGCTTCAATAATTTCCCCACTGTTCTTGTGCATACAATTGACGGATGGCCCATTTTTCTTGAGGCCTTTTTACCTGCTCTATTTAGTTGAGAAATTAAGATTTAACCTTAAATTCACATTTAAACTTGCTCCTAATGTAAGAAGGTGATTTACGCTCATCGTGTCTAAAAAAGTTTTGCTTCTCGATAAGTTGGGTATTTCACTTGCAATTGCGTCACTGATTTCGCTCATTTAATTGAGTTCATTATGAGAGTGGTGCATATTTGTTACGGTAATTGAAGAGACACTTTGCGTTTCCATAGGCAAAGAGCGAGACACTTCAATTTTTTCATAGCCTACAACAGACTTGCGTATTTGATCAATCTCACGTCGCAAGTAACAATTTTTTGTTTACTGACGCGGCCATCATATTCGATGTCAACCTTGCATACGGGTATTGTGGTGCTGCATTTGTGGTCTACAGCAGCAAACATAGTCCTTGCTAAATGTACCTCCATGTTTTATTTAATTGCTTCCGACCATCATAACACGTACCATCTTATCGAAATCCCGCGTCCAACAGATAAGGAAGATAAGGAATTCATGGATATTGGCAGGGAAGAAGCAGACAATTCAAACGTTGCTCAAGCTATTGGTATTTGAATTTCTGCAATCATTTGTATCTAATGACGCTTTCTAGTTGATCATAGATTAATTGATACGTCGACTTGAAACTCATTGTCAGCGTGTACTCATTGTCATGAAGTACTCTCCCATGCGTAACTCAGTTCTATCACTCTCCTTCATGGATACTTTAGTGTGTACTTTTTCTCCTCAGCGAGCGAATAGAGATAAATTGGTTTACGTAAACGGTTGTAGTGTTATTAATTTTGAGCTTTCAATCTAAACTTGTTAGTACGGAAACTTTAACCAGTTTTCGCACATATTCAGTAATGGCCTAAGCTTGAATATCAGTGCAGATACGCTTGCGAGCTCGAGGACGCCTGCTAAACAACAATCTGTGATACTCGTTATCTAGAACATATTTGTTATCAGCAGTCACTTGGACATCAGACACTCGTCATTTTCTCTGTTCATGCTTTCAGCATAGCATTAACAGAACAGGTTGTAAGATTATAATCCTGTCGTGAAGTTGTGAGCCGTGGTCGGAAGTTGTCATGAAAAGTTATAATTCCGCGTGACTTTATTATTCCCTATTTCATGAGATCTAATAAAACCTACGTATTATTCATGACATGCACCAATGGCGTACTTGTTTGTATACTAATGAACTTACAAATATTGTAACAATTGTGCAGAAGTTTTCAAGTAGATGTTTCTTGTATGCGGCGTACTGTACCGTATACTGTCAAACTTTTTATTGAAGTGGACCTGACGCGGGTTTATTTATACCAGAGATGTATTTTTTCCTTATTGCTTAACAGAATCACTTACATCCGCTTCACTGAGTTGCCAGTTTCTGGAGCTGCGTGCGCTTTCTCCCGTTGCTGATCAGGCTGAAGACTCTTCCTGATGTCGCCGTTATTGTAACCTGAGTGAAGAGAATAGTCTTCTATTCTGTGATTGTCACTCCGCGCCCTGCAGGACGAGGGAAGTTGTCACCTGGTCAGACAGCAGATTGTAGGAGATGTTGCACATTGTAGGTCTATAGAACAATAGAAATTTCTGACCCTGACTGAAACGTAGAAAGTCTGAGCAGTTTTTGCGTAGAACTTGTTGATGTTCTTCCATGAACTTCAGAATTTTGAAATTTCATAGCGTAAGTATGCAAAATCTTTGCTTCACGGCGAATTACGTTAATTTATTTATTTATTATCTATCGACTATTTTTTCACAACGTTCTACGACTTGATCAATACAGTCACTATACTTTCACCCTGTTCATCAGTACGATGTTATTCATTTCATCATTATTATGATCATCACTATCATCGTTTTTACTATCATAACACGCATTACCAAGCGTTTCGGCCTTCATCTCAGCTCACAATCAAGTCACCACCATCGTCTTCATCGTCACTCGGCAGCTCGACCGCCGCTCTCCAGTTCACGTTCCTACTTACGCAAGCCGAGCAATGTTAGCGTGACTGCCTGTGTGGTGTTGCAGTGACAGTGATGCAGTGACACAGTGACACAGTGACAGTGATGCAATAACAGCAGTGAGATAGTGACAGCAGTGACGTAGTAACAGTAGTGTAGTGGCACTGTAACAGCAGTGACGTAGTAACAGTAGTGTAGTGGCACTGTAGCAGCAGTGACGTAGTAACAGCAGTGTAGTGGCACTGTAACAGCAGTGTAGTGGCTCTGTAACAGCAGTGACGTAGGGACGCTAGTGGCACGTGCCAGCAACGGTCGGATCAAAAACTTGGCATTGGCATCGTAAGTGTCGGTGGCAGTCACGACAAAGTGCTGGTGGCAGTCACGGCAAAGTGCTGGTGGCAGTCACGGCAAAGTGCTGGTGGTAGTCACGGCAAAGTGCTGGTGGCAGTCACGGCAAAGTGCTGGTGGTAGTCACGACAAAGTGCTGGTGGCAGTCACGGCAAAGTGCTGGTGGCAGTCACGGCAAAGTGCTGGTGGCAGTCACGGCAAAGTGCTGGTGGCAGTCACGACAAAGTGCTGGTGGCAGTTACGACAAAGTGCTGGTGGCAGTCACGGCAAAGTGCTTGTGCTTCAACACGTGTCACGCACTGCTGTGTGCTGCAGCTTTGGATCGTGTGGAAAAGTCACAACTTTCTACACTTGGCAGAGAGGTGCTGTATCTCGCCTCTGTCGCAGCAGAAGTTGCGCAGTTCTTGCTTATGCTCTGTCATCCTGTAACGTGGGCAGCGCTGTAGCTCATGCAGGCATGTGCGCAGTCCTAGAGTGCAACATTGATGCTTGTGAGTACTTGCTTGGGAGAAGCCTCATCATTAATTCCAAGAGCACTTTTAAGGATGTGTTGTGGTGATGTGTGTTTTATTTTAGGCAAAAAATACAATGTTGTGTTTAAGGCAGTGCATGAGCTCGTCTCATGCGCCGCTGCTGGATCAGTGCATCAATGCTGACACAAAAAGATTCGTGCTGGTGCACCTCATTCGCTGTAGTGACTGCACCAAAGCTAAGCCTGAACAGCGCTCGAAGTGAGCGGCCTTGGAGCGCAAGCGTTCTGGACGAGCGCACGCAAGACATGCTCACGTTACTTGTTAGAACGGTGAACCTCTCTCCTACTCCAGCGCTCACTCCTGCATCTGCATGCTCACTCTAACATGGCTTCTCACTCATGCTCGTCATCGACGGCATGCTCACTCTAACATGGCCTCTCACTCATGCTCGTCATTTATGATCATGCCAGTGTTGTGACGCTCTTAGTAAGCTCCTGTCCCCATCACTTCGCAGCAAAGTCTGTGTTATTCATGCGATTTATTTTACAATGAATGGCTTCCCAAAGAAAATCGTTGTTCTTAAGATTGGGAACAATAACCTGAATGGTATGCGTACAAAGAGACCCTCTTATACATCCAGCGTATATTTACATGTTCCTTCTGTTTACCTGGTGGAGTATTCAAGGCCGGCGGCAGAAGAGCATTCGAATCAATTTTTTTGCTAAAGTCTTCTTGAACGAGTATTTGATCCACCTGAGCTCTTATACACTGCAGTACTAACAATTGTAGTTCGACATAACTGAACTAAATGAATTGCGCGAGAATAGCAGCCATTACCAGGGAGACAATCGTTGGTCAGGTTTGCAATCGTCATGGTCCTTGAGTGTTGCTGGGCTTGCTTGTGCGCTAACGGGACGTTCTCAAGGGTGGTTGACTGCTTATATCCCTTCATCCTGCTCCTCTAATTCTCTCTTGTTCCCATAACATATCTTGAATTATCTCCTCTTGATCTCTTTCGTTCCCTAAACTGGTTGCTAACCAACGGGTTTTCACTGGCTGTTTGAACTGTTCCTAGTGCTAAGCCATACTGAGAAATCAAACAAGATTATATATGTCTCATAGGTTCAGCTTTACGTTGATCATTAGAAAATAATAATTTTCTTTCCGTTTTCTATCGTTTGTTCCTCTTCCGCAGTCATTCCTCACGTCCATCAACCTGCTTACATAGAGCCTTGCAAACACGTTAATCAGCGTTAAAATTACACTCTCGAACATGTGTAACTTGCGTGAAATATTATGCGTACATGAGAGTATGTTGCGTATGCGACTAACATTCAATTCAAGCGAATTACGATTTGCGAATGAAGCAAAAGTTCATCAGATTTGTTCAGCATGTTCATCATAGATTAAGTTGCTTAATGAGAAATTATTTTACTCTCGAGGAAAAAGTGAAAACTGCTAACACTGAGGGTCTGTTTGTTCAAAGCTTAAACAAACTAATTAAAATTTTGTGATTTTAGTGTCTTATCTTCTACTAAAGGTATTTTTGAAATTCATTTTTTTTATTGCACTCAAGTCTATCGAATAGGTTATCATAAAAAGGAAGTATTGGGTGGTAAATCGAATAATTAAGTAAAGAAATACTCTGTAATCATTATTTTAGACTGATTCAGTCATACTGTAATTCTCTGTGATTCTAGCGTGATTGCAATTTTTCGCTCACATCGATATTTAAACAAAAATTTAGATTCGTCCCAGATAATGAAAATCAAAATACGTGCTGCAGTCGAGCAGCCCTGACTGTGGCAGAAATTGATCGTTTCTTAAACACAGCAGTAATGGACTCATGGACAAGCCTGACTTTGACGTGTCTGCTCTTGCGTTGTATTGTCGTGCTCCGGAAGACAGCCATGATGCTTGTTCAGGGCAACTGAATCATGGTTGAGTCTGAACAATAAATCTTGGTCCGTGCAATAAAGTGATAATAGAATTAAAAATTATGTTTTCCATGGAATGAGGCTTCACACACTTGCTCGAGTTTGTTCTCGTTGAGTAACTTCTATGTACATTATATTCTACGTATGCTTGAGATTACATGTACATATGTTCACATAAAACTTGTCTGTAGTGTAATTTTTCTTTACATGGACAAAATTTATAGCAGTATATTAAGGAGTTAATTCTGTTGTATTGCATCTGCTATCACTACCTGCTGCGTCGATGCTCACGTTCATTAATCGAATAACAATTCAACTTGCCATCCAATCTGACAGCCTTCATAAATTTACTATAAGATAAACCATATTTTCGTTAAAGACTTTTGAGATATTGGTATGGTCTTTGCCACATGTTGCTAATCGAGTTTTTCTTATTTTTACAGAACCGATTTCTGGTCAGGAGCGCGTACACTTGGAGGATTTCGAGGCGCTCAAAGTCCTCGGCTCTGGTGGTGAGTTACACTCGTTATTTTAACTTCTTTTCAGTGCCCATGTTTTCCTGGTCAACCGAGTTGTGCACACAATGCCATCGACAACCATTTTTAATTTTTTGCTTTTGAAATGCAGTACAAAGTAAGAGTCTATTATTCGTGTGGTTTTTGCTGAACTTTTATGTTTCTCTTTCTGATTGCAGTTATCGTTACCACATTAAGCTACATAGAATCGTTCATAGTTTTTAGCTCAATATCAGGAGACGGTGTGTAGCTTCACTTGGCATCGTACAATGCAGTAGTTGCGCGACAATTAGTGTTTAAGGAGCGATTCATTTTGGCTGTAAGCGATTTATCAAGCATTAATTACTCTATGATTGAATTCCTAGATGGAGAGTATCAACAAAGAAAAATTTGACCTATAAAAATCAGCGATATAGTAATGAAAAAGTTTTGTCAGATTTTTGAACTATTTACAGCAACTTGCGTATTCCTCTCACGCCTCATCACAAGCATAAGTGATGTTCGTTGTTGAACTGATGCAAAATGATAAAATTAAATTCATGAAGCTTGTTATCATTTATAATCTGCTTGTGTGTATGTTGATATTGTTGGGGTTTACAATCAGAAAGAAAAACTATCTTGCTCAGTTAAAGGAAGGGATTATGGCAATAAAACTACAACACTTATAGTGTATCTCAGTTAGCCTACCATAGAAGTGATGGATCTTCTAACTATGTTTTCCGAATATTTAATAGTTTATAAATATCATTCGTGCTTACCTCTTGACAGTATTGAATTTGGCAAAAATTTTACGCCGGTTACATTCTTCTTGCAGACTGGTATACCTCATTTCCTTGGGAAGAATTTATTCGTAGCATTTTTCGCTCGTATTTCCCTGCACATTGTAGTGTGCTATATTTAACTGCAACAGTTAATGTTCTTACTTTTTCTGGACTAATGTCGCGCAAAGAGTGAAGTTCATGACAACTCTATCAGTCTTTATGGGTCTCCTACCAACAGCAGTAATCTGTAACAGTAGGGGTCAACCGTAACTGGTACTCTTTTTTTATTGATAATGAAGTTAGAGTGAGAATCGCCATCATCAGTCTCTTCTTAAGATGTGATACTCATACAAGCAAACCATGCGATGATCAGTTCTGAAAACGATGAACAAAGCAACGCCTGACCAGCTACACCACAATTGTGCTTAAAGATGAAGCAAAATTAAATTCACACTATTAGCAAAAGTAATTTCACACTTTCAAGAGTAAATGAAACAAAACTTAATAAAGTCCCAAAAGTGGGTCACATACGTAATGAAAGAGTAACCCTCTCATGCAGAGATGGGTTCTGTTTTGGTGCGGTGTATCAAGTGCAAGAATCATGGGCCCATACTTTTTCGAGGATGTTAACGGAGTAACCATGACGGTAACAGAAGTCAACTATGGACAAATGACCGAGAAATATCTATTAGTACAACTAGAAGACTTGGAAATGTACAATATGGGATTCCAACAAGATGGACAACACCACACAATAACAGAAAGCAAGAGCTGCCTTTCCTGGTCCATTAATTTCAAGTTCTGATTTCGTTTCTTGACCACGACGGTCGCCTGGGTTGACCCTTCTATTTTTTTTTTCTTTGGGGATACCTTAAAGAAAAGATTTACATCAGTAGGCCTAATATTCTACAATAGTTGAAATATTACATAACTTGAGAAATCTACGGAATAACTCGGTATTTTAGAACAAGTCATGAAAAGTTTACTGTGCATATAATTCGCCTTTGTTTGAACAGCAATGGACAATATTTAAGAACATCGTCATCCAATAATAGAACTCCAAGGTATCTTCTTTCATTTAAAATGCAACTCACTTTGTTGGCTTCTCTGAGTTTGGTTTTATTTATTTTTAAATATGTGAAGTGACTTTTGTTCCACGCTTTATGATTAAAAAATTTCTCGATAAACGACCTCCATCTTTGCCACGGCAGACAAATTCATCCGACAGAAGATACCTTCTTGACCTGTGCTGCAGGCCAAGTCTGTGACCTACATTGCGCGTCCTTGACTTAGGAATGAGAGGCAACACAACACAAATCCTTGACTGGGTCCGAGACTGCGTTGCTTCACATCCTTTTCCTTCTGGATGACCTATAATGCCTTGCTACAGCCTGGCCTCCGTCTTTAGGAGGATTCACTCAATTTAAACTAATAATTTAATTGGATTTTCGCTCCTTTGTCAAGAAGAGCTTATTACGTTTACTTTGGAGCTGACATTAGCCCAAATTCAATTTGTCCCGTGGTTAATTTGAGACATTTTGTGAAGGAACGTTAATCAATTTCGATGTTAATAGACACCGTAGATCAGTAGGTAAACCAAATTCGTGTATATTCACGTTTTATGAAGGCGATTTTGACACTAAGGTTCGCTACTAATTAAAGCACGCAATTGTGAAAGTCGACTTCCGCTTGGTCCTGTAGTCAGTGGTGCTTTACGTGTTACAGCTTCCCATATCATGTGGCTGAGCGGTGTCACGTGCGAATCATGTCAAGATTTATCCTCTCAGTCGCTCCATGTCACGTGATCACCTGCTCACGTGTGTGGGTGCTGGAGGAGGAGAGGGTGGAAGTAACTCCTGAGTCGCCGGTGGAAATGATGTACCGCACACCTCAGGAGTTTCACAGACAAGCTCGAAAGCGAAACGTGCTCTTAACACATTCTATAAAAGAAGTTCTCTTAGCTCCATACTCTTGAATGCATATAATTTACTGGCTTTCGTACAATCTTTTTCTTGTATTCTGTTTACAGTACTGCGCTGGTATGCATCAGAACTAAATTTTGTGTCGTCGTGATACTTAAACTCTCTTGATTTTTAAAGTGTCAAATATTACATCGCTAAGACATTATGTCAGAAGGCTCCCATCACAGTTTAGCGCATAAACATCTTTTCACCATGAATCTTACGAGAACATATTGTTAGGAATAAAGTTTATCAAAATTGTTATTAAAGTAAACACTTCTTTCATCTGCCATAATGGCTTTAATTCAAGAGTAATCAGATTTCACACTTTACTAAGAAAATTCCGATTAGAAATAATTTATTTCTTTTCATGTTGTATATGTGTTGGATATATGTAAATATATGTATGTGTATGAAGAGCGCTTCCGCACCCTGTCGGTACACACGATTCATTGAAAGTGAACATACTTTCTGTTTCGTTGTTACGATTATTTCTACCTAACAATGTTTAGATACGTACGATATTTTTTCTTTTAAAATGTTTGTATCAAAGCGCTGAGACAATAAACGCGTTCATTGATGTCACACACTGACTTTGTTTGCTGAAACTTGATCGTTAAATCGAGCCGCGGCTGACTTTCTACTGAGCTCTCAGATGAAAGCTGGCTGCTCAGTGTATCTAATGGCCGAAGAATTACGTGCTTCTCCTAGAACAACTGCTGCTTCTCTCTCCGTGCGGGTCTGCGAAACCACTCTTGTCTCTGTATCTGCCTGCAGCTACTGTCTGTCACTGTACCTGTATGCAAATCTTGCATTCGTTACTATTCCTACCTGCAGCTATTGTTTCTGTCTATACGTGCTGATATCTCAGTTTCTGTTTCTGTCTCTTTCTTTATTGTTTCTCATTTAATTATTTTCTGCCCGCTGAGTCCTTCAACCTTTTTTCCTGGAAAAAAAATCCGAGAAATAAGTTTCAGTAAGAATGGTTACATTCAATACATTAATTATCCGGTTATGCCAGTTCTAATTAATATGATGTTTGAAGCGTTGCATACAGTATTCATCAAATCAATCAAAATTCTTGTTGTCAGAAAACTTCAGATTAACCGTTATTAAAAATGTATCGGATCTAGATTTTTCAACCCCCGCTGATACGGATCTGAAAAACCATGCGAGTATCCGCAGATGCGGATTCGGATATCCACACCACCTCGTACCTTCAGCATTTCATTTAGTCCCGAAAGTCAATGAACTGCAGGGACGTTTCAGGAACAAAGTCCATAAATAAGACACGTATGCACTAACTTGGGAGGAGCACACGTGTAGCTATTTGTGTACCTGGATTATTGCATTGTGGTGTTATCTTTCCGAGATACGTGAGCTATATCTGTCAAGGATATGATTTGAGTCTCGTAAACAACACGAAGTCGTGCGGTGAATTTGTCGACCTTCACAATGACTAAGAAAATTTCATGCGTGTTCTTTACTGCTTTGGGCACACATATAACAACGCTCGTGTTAATTAGATCTGTGCATCGCATTTTTCCATTTTTCGACCTTTCCAGGTTGAGGACACTTGAATCGTTAATTTGTAATTAAATTATTTACTTATTGATAATGTTCCATTTACTTATTCTAGGCTGCATCTTTGTGTTTTAACTACTTAAACAATTTTTGTACTATAACCCGGAAGCGACATTTGCAGCGCGTCCTATGTTTGAGTCTAAAAATTTTACCTGCATCTTGCAAGGGCAACATTCGTTGCTTTTGTTTTCGCTTCATTCAATTTCTTCCATGTTTCACTTGCAGCTTACGGAACTGTTTACCTTGTGAAGAAGATTACTGGTCGTGACTCGGGGAAGATTTACGCGATGAAGGTCGTCAAGAAAAGTACGGTTCTATGCAAGAGGAAGAACGCAGAACACGCCATCACTGAGCGTGAAGTGTTCGAAGCTGTGCGAGGCTACCCTTTCCTCTCACAGATGCACTATGCATTCCAAGACGAACTTTGCCTCTATGTTGTATTAGGTGAGCTAACATGTCATTATTTTTGAAAAAGTTGGTATTTTATTATAAAGTGAGTGCGTATATTTTAAGTTATATGTTGGAAAAGTGCTTGATTTTAGACTGCTGAGATTATTACTCCCACTAAATCTATTATCTAATCGAGCAGTATGTGGGGAAAATGAAAAACCACTTCTGTAGTCATTCCGTCGATATGTTGTTATAACGACCTTGTGTTTAGAATCAGAGAACTTGTTGATAATGATCTACTCCGCAATAATATACAAGCATTTCTCGTAACACATTTTTATTACGTAGCTTTGCATCTTTTTGAGCACCCTTGTTAATGTTTATGGTCTGGACTTTTTTTATTCATTAGCTAACATGAAATTCCTACTGTACTGAAATATCGGTCCTAGTCTGGCCTTGATCTCACGCTAGTAAATCTAGCCTTCATCTCGTACAAGCCAGCCTTCCCTAACTTGCCCTTGCTCCCACATTTGAGTAACCTTGATCTCACAATACTCTTGCATCGATTCTACTCTAATCATGCACTAACCACGCACTTATATCCTTAGAAATTCAACAATTTCTTTTCTTCTGTAGATTTTCTTCAAGGCGGTGAAATGTTTAATCTGCTCAGCGTGAAGAAGGGATTCACAGAAGATGAAATCCGTTTTTATGCCGGCGAGATGATATTAGCCATCGAGAAATTACACGCAGTAAGTTTTATTGCCTCTCCGTTATTGCAAGCATGTGCAGGGCTGTAGAGGGCGGCTCTACTGACAGGCTAACCTTTCAATAAACGTCGGCATCTGTATGTAGATCAGATGACCTGCGCTTAGCATAAGTGCCACTTTCTTATTCATAAAGTGAATTTTATATTCCATCTAAATGCATACGTGGTTGAGTTCAGGTAGGTTAGAATGTTAGGCATGTTAAAGATTTTTTTTGTCTTTCTTTTTCTTTTGTCAATACACACTACAATTTACTGTGAGTCAAGTAGTTTGTCAGCCGTTTCCATGAATTATAAAACCCAATGCGATGTTTCTACTTCTTGAAGTTCATGATTACAGTTTTTTTAATTCATTCGATTTCATCTTAAAATTGAAGTTTCATTTGTCTTATCGGTACGAATTTTAACGCTCATTTATCTCCACAACAAGGCTCTGTATAAATATTGAACAGTAATCGAATAATTTTGTTCACCCAAATACTACTTAATTATATCAACGTGCCAGCCTTTTCACTGCGGTGCCATCTCCCTGAAATACAGCTATAATAACGCTTAAATCTCTATCCATACAAGTTTGGGATATTAAATTAATGCGTATTGTAAGAAGCAAAGTCTTCATACTAACGCTTGTCTTTTTTCAGTTGGGGATCGTGTACAGAGACATCAAACTTGAGAACGTGATGTTGGACAGGGAAGGTCACATTGTCATCACTGACTTCGGTTTGAGCAAAAAGATGGTTGACTTAAGGACGTACTCTTACTGTGGTACATTGGAGTACATGGCCCCGGAGATCGTAGAAAACACAGGCGGCGGGCACGATCTTGTGAGTGGCAGCCATGTTGCTTCTGTTTCTTCGTATACACTCCGTCCTCTATATTCACTAGCAGAGAAATTTTCTTTCTGTGGAGAAGTTTTATTTTTCTGCTGCTCAATTTTCATTTTTTGTAGTTTTCTTATAGTGGTGATGTGGTGCTTGGAGCAGTGCATATACAGGAAATTCCTTTTAGTATCTTAGTAGTTTTTTCATCCTTTTTTTTAATTTTACGTTTTACAATAGGTATACAGTTGTATGTTTGTTTTATATTAATATCGTCACTGCAATAAACTTGAATTGGTAACAGCTATTGTTGGAAAATTATAGAACTATTCGTTCCCTCTATTTTTTTCAAAAGCTCGTTGATTGAATAGTACTCAATTTTCTACAACCTAACCCTGAATTTAGCCATGGATTAGGGTATTAGTTTCAAGTATCAGTGAGTTATCAACTTAAAGGTTCCTTTTTGAATTATTCTGTGAAAGTATTAGGGATTTACTTAGGTGTTCCATTCACGTGGTTGTATTTGTTATTAAAACCGTTATCATATCTACAACTCTTCAATGAGCAGACTGTGGAATTCAACCTTTTGTAAAGTCGAACCCCCTTCGGAAAATTTTTACCTAATTTCACTCTTCGAGATGGACTAATTACACACGACATTGTTTGATACATTGCGTAATTGAACCAATCTTTTTAAAAATTCGACTTTATCTAGTCTACCTTTTTCATAAATAGATATTTTAGCCTTTTTTATTTTTTAATTTGTCAAGATGGTCGGAGTACCGTCACCGCCAGTAAACTTGTTCATTTGACCCTCTCTACCACCGAGGAACTTCAACACGTCTCCATCATGCTCTAAATTCTTAACCCTTATAACCTAAATAAGCTGCTGACACTTCGTAATTCCCAATCTTTTATTCGGTCTTCACCACTGTTTCAAGCCTATTTGGCGTTGAAGCCCTCCAAGGTAACTCATACGTGCACAATTTTTCTTATCTCATCTAGTTCAATCGAGATCCATTGCTTTATTGACCCTCTCGTTTATAATCCTTTCAGGAAGTAAGTTTACAGTGAAATCTACTTGATTAATCTTGGCTAACCTTAGTATCGTCTCCTCAGATGGTAGATTGGTGGAGTCTCGCTGTTCTGATCTACGAGCTTTTCTACGGTGAATCCCCATTCGTACGAGGGTGTGAAAAACGTGATAACGCTGCTATTGCGAGGTGAGTAGAGCACTCGGTCATTGTCGTCAAATTTAATAATGTATCTTCACCTGTTTCGTGCAAGATATTCGTCAAGTGAAATTGTAGAATATTACTTAGCAAAGTAATGGTATGATATAACAAAATTCAGGATTTGATGTTTACAAATTAGGATTTCTGGTTTAAGGACTCTTTCGTAATTTTTTTGCGAATCTGTAACCTCGACAAAAGTATCGCCTTTGTCTTTTGTCCTTGACAAGGGACGTATTCATTTCGCTTCTTCACATATTAGAAGTCAAGGGAATGTGTAAGACGCACAACTTTCTAGGTTTCCCAAGTAGCTCATTGACGCGTAAAAAACCCTACAGGTAAAAACATTTCTTGAAAGGGAAAAACATGAAATCGGTTTTGTAGGAAAGCAAAACGTTTCATTACCTTTGTTTCATAAATGCACCAATTTCCATGATAAAAAGTTCAAATGGCTCCAAACATTGTCTGTTTTTTTTTTTAAATCCCAGCACTTTTGTGTTTTTCATTTACAGAAGAATTATTGAGGTGCAGTACGAATTCCCCCACAAAATTTCGGATGAAGCAGAAGATCTCCTGCGTCGACTACTGGCCAAAGACGCAAAGGCTCGCCTCGGTGCTGCCAGGGGAGCTGTAGAACTCAAGGAACATGCGTTCTTCGCTGTAAGTTCGCTGCTTTTCTGTGTTGTTTATTAATCGCATTCTTTCTTTCCCAAGCTATTCACACTGAATTTACCTGGAATTAAGTTACTCTAGCCAAGTATGTTCATTATTGTTTCTAAGTATTGAAAGCTAGAATATTGATTTCCATCGTTATTATTGATTTATTTAGGTAATTTTTTGGGTGTATTTTACTTGTTTTTTTTATAAAAACAAGCTGTCGAGAAACTAAAGTTTCAGGGAAGCTTCTAGAACCATAAAGGCTTAAGCACAAACTTTAAAAAATTGAAAAAATAGCTCCTAATTCTTTTCAACTATTTCATTTCTAACAAGGCTATAAATTCCACCCAAGGACCATGTGGAAGCCCTACTCTTTATGAAACAGTTTACCAAAATAAAAATAAATTACGCTGTCTTTGCTCGCGGGTATGTAAAATTCGTTGCCCCATTTTAAGTTTGGGTAAATTTTTGCAGAACCGGTGCTTTAAAATACACAAACGGTATTAACTGAAGCCAATGTCACTTTTAAAACTTTCCTCATTATTGCTTGGGTACTACTGAAGGTACATTATAGATTTTAACAGGTGACACCCAGTCAATAAAACTATGACTAGCCTTCATTGTACAGGAGTTTCGACCATTTGGCAAACTGGTGGTACTGATCAATATTGTTAACGTGACGACTAAAAACCGCTTGAGCACCAGTTTGAGATCGTGGTGTTGCTCATAACTAATATTTCTGCGGTGGCACTCGAGTCGATGTGGTTCAGGAGCCCTCAAATAGAGCTAATCTTCCAATAAATGAATGTATTTAAATCTTCCAACGAAATGAAAGAAATAAATAATGCTTACTTTGGTGCGACAAGAATGCTTTAACCCAACATGCATCATGTACCACGAATTAATAAATAAAATAAAGAACGATTCTTGTAAAATTTTGTTTATTAATTCTAATATCTTGTCGAATGCTGTCTCAAGACTAAGTTAAACTTTCGTCAGAGGAAGGCCTGCTTATTTTTCATGAACTCTACACTGAAGTCTTCCTAATTTTTGCAACTGGATGCGTGAATTATATTGTGCCGTTTGTGCAGTCTCTAGATTGGGAGATGCTTGGCAACAAACTAGTCACTCCGCCGTGCCTGTACGATTTCAATGGTTCTACGGACATAGCAAACTTCTGCGATTCCTTCACTTCAGTGGACCTCACCGTATCTGCTTCTCTCCCCAACACGAGCTTCATCTGGTTTAAAGTAAGTTCATTTTTTTGGAAACTGTCATATTTAAAAACCTTATTCCGGACTTCAACCTTATATTTCAATCTTATTGGTGAACCTTTTATATCTTCTTTTCTCAAAGGCTTTAAATACCTGGGTCAATGGAAATAAAACCATGTACCGTCATGCAACTTTTAAATAGTAGACCCTTTCCCTCCTAGTTAAGCAATTGGACAATAATTGCGTTAGAAACCAAAGTATCGTTTCTAATTAAACGGCATGAAAGGTGATCGAACAGATTAAGTACAGAAATGTGTAAACTGGACTTTCATATGACCTTTTCCCCTCTTACGAAGATGTCTAACGGCTACTGACAAGCTGCCAGTCGCAGGCATTAGTGCCAAAATCTGACTTTCGTGAAACTCTATTTTAGTCAATCCTTCGGGCCGGAGAATCTACGAACCTAATTTCTAGAACAAAATATCCATGAACCAAATGATACCAGAAGTAAAACTTCAAATGAAGAAGGGCGTAAATGTCAAATAATTCATCTTCTATTAACACTGCTTTGTTGAAAGTAAAAGTTCACCGAAGAACACCATTTATAGTTGAACAATTTCGTGTAAAACTGTATGTAGATTGCGCATTCAACAAATTGTTTTTGAAAATTGTTCTTAGCGGTATTTATAAAACGCTGCTCATGAAGAGAAATAATATCGTGTTTGTTCTCTCGCTTGAGAATATTAAACGCCGTGAAAAATTACAATTTTCTTTATATTTTATTGCCTAAAATAATTTTTATCAGCAAGGTTTTATATGCATTACATACGATAGGAACTAATTTATGTGCGAGCCTTTCATTTTCCCAAAGTTCATCTCCAAAAAACTAGTATCTTCCATTTTCACATTCTCGTTTCTATTAGTTCAGAGATATATTTATTTTGCATTCTACATTCTTGCATTTAATATTCTCTTTACCCCAATCCACACATCGCACGCTCGTTCTAAGTTTCTCTACGCTTGTAGAATTTCGAGTACTGCGCCCCTGAAGCAACAGTGGCTGCCGTCGTGGACAGAGCGCGCTCCAGCCCCCGTATTCCCCAGATCTGTGATCTCATCACGATGAAAAATTCGGGGGTAAGTTCAAAGATGTCTGCCCAAATATCAAAGACTCGACGCTGGGGTATAACTGTTTCAAGAAAATTAGGATTAACGTTTGACTTTTCAACGTTAAGGATTCATTGAGTCAAATCCGAACTATCATTTACAAATCATTACTATCATTTACAAATTCCTTAACACCCTTTGTTGCGATTGCCTAGCCGGTGCAAATTTTTACTTTGTACACATAATCACTAAAAGACTTGGAAAAAATTACAGAACCTAACCTAAGTGACCCACCTGTGGGTCGCATCGCAACAAACGTGTTAAAATACTATTTCGAAAGTTAAATTACCCCGAAGTATCATTTTTGGTTGTTCTTTAGTCAGGGTCAGCTTTTTCCCATGTCAAGTTTGTTGCTTGTACTTCGATACATCTTGACTGACTTAATTTAAACACAGAGGCGCTCAAAGGTAAGTTTCATGGGAATCTCTTGATATTTTCTAGTGTTTTAGCGCTTCACTGAAAGTTTTGATAAAATTAAGTGCATTAATAGGATGGGTCAATATGTACTCCGATCAAGTGATCGGTTATTTATTTTTCACAGAGTATCGTAGAATTAATCGTGTTCACATACGCTGTTCTAGAACCTGTCAGTAAGGCAGTTAGCGTACTTTATATTTCTACCATTCCTGCATATTATTTTTGGACTCCAAATGCAACATAAGTGTATAGCCCTAACAAATTTCCTTTTTTCTCCTCAGGTATCGAAGTTTTTTGAAAAGTATGACGTGGACTTGACGATGCCTCCAGTCGGTAGAGGCTCGAGCGCTCTTGTCTTCAAATGCTGGAGTCGATCACCAAAGAATGTTTACGCGGTCAAAGTTTTACCTCGCTTCATAGACTGCACTCATGAACTGTACATGCTGGCGAGGGCTCAAAAACATGAAGGAATTCTGAAGTTTGAGGAGCTCCTTTTAGACGATGTGAGTTTATTCTCTTGTGTAATATTCCTGATAGCTTCGTACTAGCTAGATTAGAAATTTCCTGTTTCCAGCGTCCATCCACTGAAAATAAAAAATATAACAATCATCCCTTCCCCCTGTTAGGGATTTAGACACGTGGCTAACAACTCTGTTTTGAAAAAAGCTTTGTTACGGGAACGACTACTGCCATACATGCCCGGCTGGCATACATGCATGAGAGTATAGAGTGTCCAATAAGCTAGCGGGGGTAGAGCAGCATTTTCTCTCTTCAGTATTTCCCTCCACTCCAA
Source organism: Trinorchestia longiramus (assembly GCA_006783055.1). Taxonomy (NCBI): domain Eukaryota; kingdom Metazoa; phylum Arthropoda; class Malacostraca; order Amphipoda; family Talitridae; genus Trinorchestia; species Trinorchestia longiramus. Next base: position 102,778 of record VCRD01001451.1, on the reverse strand, counting down.
GGCTTAACTTGATTGTTACTCTTAAGACTATTTTTTCGAGGGCTGCTTCCACAAAGCAAAAGAACTTTGCTCCTGAATGTTGCACGATAGTGTTAGGGTCTCTATTTGAATGGGGTTCATTTATACACATGCGGATTAAAAAACTAATTTGGTGTGAAAATGTTTTTTTTTTCTTTACCAACCGTAAAAATTTTACCCGAGTGTAACAGTATTCATGCATTTGCTTCGTCAAAACTATTTATTACATTTATTATGTATCTCGTTTCAATTCAGGATGCAATTAAAGTATTTAAATTTTTTTCAGTATGAATAAACTATGATCAAACTGGCTGATAATACTTTCATGTGCCGTATTTTTCTGCTAGTAGCTGCATTTTCTACTCGTGAAATTTAACACGTTTGTTGCGATTGCCTGATTGATCTAAAACTTCACTTTGTACGCGTACTCACTAGAAGGATCTGAAAAAATTACAGAACCTAACCTAAGTGACACCGGTGGGTCGCATCGCAACAAACGTGTTAATATTATTTTGCAGGTGCTAAAATCAAGTGAATTCAAATATGTTTTCAACAAAGAAAAAATTGAAACTATGATGTATCTACGGATGCCACACGGCCTAGGTAAACTCACCACGGTGTTCATCAATAATCGTGTTTTTTTTACAGGCATTCTGGTACATCGTGACTGAGTACGTGGAGGGCATGGACTTGCACACCTACATGAAGGTTGCCGACTTTTCTACGAGTTCTGAGCAATCTAACCGTGGCATCATGCGGGGGGTGATGTTGGCCGTGTCGCACCTACACAATAAGGGCATGGCACACAGAGACCTAAAACCGGAGGTTACTATATACTTCTTATTACAGTTCTAATAAATGGTATGGTTTATATTATGTGCTGAAGCTTATGTATCCCAAAGTTTACATGATAATATTACTATTGACAGAGTTTTTAGTGAAAAAGTTTTAGATAGCGGTTGACCAAGTTGGATAGTTCTTATTTGTAAAGCTCCAATAATTTCTTTTGAAAAACCTTCCATGCCGACATGCTTAAATCGTCTTAAAACTATTGTTATTCTACTTCAGAGTTCATCACTTTCGTTCCTATGATAATCAGTGTGAATTCGTTGTCCTCGCAAGTCTAAACGAAACTAATGACGAGCATGTCTGAGCCACTACAATTCTTCGTTTTTACGCTCTCATCTTTTCTAATGGAGGGAATTTCTGAAAATGTTGCTAGGACCAAAGTTAATGATTTTGTCATTTTCTTCAGAATATCGCAGTCAATCTGGATGGCAAGCCGAAGCTCGTCGACTTTGGATACACGTGCGTCCTGAACAGCGTTCGAAAAGCGCCTCCAAATTTTACCATTGGATATGCTGCTCCAGAGGTGGCGAGGCCCCTTATCCTTCCTTCAATGATATCGGGGTTCAAAAGAAAGAATTTAGAAGGAACTTTTGAACCTGCGAGCAAGAGATGCCGAGGTTCATCCTTTCAAACGTGTGCCCAACCTCAGGAAGACCAAAATGACCCACGGAAGGCTGACATGTGGAGTATTGGAGTCATGCTGGTAAGTAGCTCACTTTACTTCCTGTTGAGATGCACAAATGTGATTAACTCGAAAACACAGGCTGATGTGCAGCTTAAGGTTGAAGCTCTTTTTGTTATTACCAATTAAAGCGTGAAATGGAAATTATTATTGTATCTGAATTAATTTCATGACCTTGTGCAAGTCATGTGGACAAGTGTGTGTACCAATTCTCAAACGGTTAGGTGCAATTACCATGATAGAAATTCCTAGTCTGCCTCATTCAACTTTTTATTTCACACATGCATGTCCTCTTGATATTTCCCTAAGCGGACTCATTATTCCTTTTCACTGACAACGGTAAAACTCCAACTTTTTTCAAAAAAGTTTTCCAACTTTCCCTAAGAGTAATATGCAATTCCGAGTGGCTTTGCAATTCTCTTAGTTAAAGTGAATGCAATCCTAGAAATAATTGGTACTTTATCTTTAAACGTTGATACTGTATATTGAAGTCAGATGAGTGTTCTATTTATACGTCAATGTGTTTATCGCCATGAGTTTATTCTTGAAGGTGGGATCATTTGATATGAAGTAATCCTTCCTGATATCACCCAATCACCTGGCCTTACTTAAAACGAACATTATTGTCCATTGATTGCTAATGCCTGTAACTTTATTATTAATTTTTATCGCTTTACTTGTAGTACCTTCTACTCTCTGGGGAGAGGCTGAGGGAATCGAGCGATGGGCACCTTTCCAACCATGAGCTCATGATCCTGAAAATGCATCAAGGAAAATTGAAATTTATAGAAGATGGCTGGCGTCATGTATCTCCTACTGCCAGCCTTCTTGTAAAGAGTGAGTTTTCTCGTGGTCCTACCGCTGTGTAGAACATGCATTAATCATACAGTAGCTATCTAATATCATTTGAACACTACTCCATTTGAAAGCTGTGCTTAAATCTAAGCACTGTTTTCAGTTAATGTTCTACTACTGACGCAGGAAACTTCACGTCATTTAATTCTGATTTACCAAACGTAAATGAGGTAAAATATTTGTTATGCTGTTGAGAACAGTTCCTGAAAAAGAGAAAAAGACCTTGAATACTTCGTGATATGACCAAAATATAATTTTTCTACCAATTAACATAGCCAATTTAATCACAGATCTGCTAAGCCTTGACCCGTCTAAGAGGATGAGCATTGATGAAGCCCTTGGCCATTCATGGATGACTGGGGTTGAAGATCTTCAGCAGCATCATTCCTTGGAGCAGAAAGTTTCCGTTGCAAATCAAGGTTCGCCGAGCTGTGCAAATAAGCTCACCGTACGAAGAGGTCGCCGACATCGTGACGGCCAGCTCTCATCGGCCGCCACGTGGACTGTTACTCAGGCAGTGCCCTCCACAGCAGCTCAACCTGAATTTAAAAACCCAGACTCGTTAGACGCTCATTCTTGCTTAACATCAAGGCCTTCCTTGAGCGCGGAAGTTGGAAATGCCTTGAACAGGGGTAACTTTAATAGATACTTGCAGCAGGAAGTTCCTAGAACACAGAGCAACACTTTGCAAGCAGGTATGGAGAAAGAACCATCCGTACCAGATACTCTTTCCAACGGGGTAGTTTTAGGCGGGATCTCTGGTGGACAGCAATCTTCTTACGAGCCAATTATGACTCGTGCCAGAAAAAGAAGACAGGAAAGCCCAGAATACTCGCAGGTCTCCAAAGTGCAGCGACAAATGATGTTCGATTAAAGCTACAGTTTTTAGGCATCAAATGTGTGGAACTAACTAGTACTTTTTGATTATCTATTTTTGTAACCATTTCTCGTCCAGTTATTGTCCAGTAGGGCATTGAAGATAATTCAAAACGTATCCTCGCTAGAAATTTCTACATTCCGTTAGATGGAGTAAATTTCTTATACCATTTCATTTTGATCATTCGCTACGTATTAGGTGGTCCAAAATCATCCACTTCGGTAAAATCCAAGGGTAATAATGTATTAGATCTTCTCAATGTGGTTACGATCCGTCCGTTTTGGACTGCCTGGTACGGAGCCAATACTACTACTAGTCCGTTCAAGTGGCCCAGAACTACCCCTTATGTCTCCTTGAGTATTTAATGATTTTAACTTCAGCGACAGCATGGTAGTTTTTGATGGGTTCTTTCACCTCTCCGGGGATGAACACATTCCTGTTTCCTTACGTTCTATCTCTTTATTTCTAAGTTTGAGGTTTAATTTTATTAAATTTTATTGCTGTACATGTTCTGTACAATCTATCTTTTGAACTCTCCGCAATCGTTGTAAAATCTTCCGAAAGTTAATTGTAACTCACATGCTTGTTTTAGCCAAGACTTGTTTAGATGATAGGATTTATATTTTAAATTTAACTTATTGTATTTACTGTAAAGACATGAACTCGTCCTCTGAATAATTTTCAGGTATTTTATGTAAGAATTAGTCTCTTACTACAGATATCTTATTGACCATGAGCTTATTATTTTTCTGTTTTCGTCGGCCTAGGAATATTCTTACTTAAGACCTATACAGAACTAGTATCAGCTTTGTCCAGATGGTAATCCTGAATGGGATATCATATGTTAACTACCATTTTGTGCAGAAGGTTTTTTCAGAATCGGAAGTTTCAAACGGCTTTTTGCACTATAACTTCAGTGTAAGCCTCTTCCATCTACAGGGTCGAATAAAAGGGCGAACATGTACATGTCGGCAATTACGCCCGTATTTTTCCAACTTATGTGTACTGGAATTTAGACGAAGCGGAAACAGAGTATATTCTCATTCTGGGTACGCTATAAAAGAAACTTTGTTTTACAATGTTAACTTTTGACGTTTTAGTCATGTGGTTGAGTCCATTAAAATTTGTAGGCGGTGACACTATAAATGAGGGCCGATGCTGGATGGCACAGTTAGGCATCTACTTAACGTGTACCCACGCCGATTTTCAATGACTCCTTTTGTCATTAATGCTTGACATCTAGGCTCTGCACGGTTTTCCTTTTTTAAGTTTAACTATTCTCTCTGTACATGCATAATCGCTAATATGCGAGCGTAAGTTTTTTAAAACCTTCAATAGAGTTTTATTCTAACTTTATTCAGAAATATTGCGTCTATTGTGATAAACCTTCTGATTTTTAAGCATTTTATGCGTTTTTCTACGAACTACAGTTTCACGTGGTGAAAGCATAGCTTTGCGATGATGTGGACGGTCCTGAATATTGAGGGGCCTAGTGGACTGAGAGCTAATAGAGTTTAGCATGCGTGCTCAAGAATCTGCGGAATTTTTAACAAGTTTCATCGAGATTGCGAGCATTTATACAAATCCACTGTGTAATATTTTGCATGCGTGTCACCGTTGCTTGGCAAAATCTCGACTAATATTGAACTCAAACTGCAATTATTATTATCACTTTTTCATTGCGAAATATTCAATTCATTCAATCTTTTACAATTGCAGCTAATACTTTTTTCTAACATCTATATCTGCATAGTCCTGTGATCCTACATTTGTGGATCTTCATAGCTCTTGATGGTCGAGGGTTTTTTCCATATGTTTCAGTCGTGGGCCAATAGAAATCCTGCGATAGCACACAGTGGTCTGAAGTTACAATTACGCGTTTCGGAAACAGTCACAGTTATGTCTAATGTTAAGCTTACATAGTGTACTTTTCTCATTAAGTTGGGACTGTAGTGAAGTGTTGTGGTTATTCTTAAGAAAACTATTGAACTCGGAAGAGTTTTAAGCATTTGACTGTGATATTTAGACTGTAAATGCAACTTTGCTGCAAGGTCATGTATAGGGCAAGAATATTTTTATAGGTTATTATTTGTCACTGTGACACAACATTCATTGTACCATGTTAATACTTAACAAAATGTCAACTCTTTGGCTAGAGCGTATTTTTTGGAATAAATAAGCGGGTGGAATATACTTATCTCAAATTTGATCAAGATTATAGCGAAGCGTGGTGAGATCTGAATAAAATTGTTCTTCCAAAATGCGAGCAATTGCCATCAGTATGTGCTCAATCTCGAGTAATCTGTGACGCTCCTATTACACATTAAAAATGGACGTTTCTTAATATTTCCAACTCGAGTAAGATCCGGAGTGAATAAGTGACCAAATGTTAAACTGCTTTTAAGTAACTACTGCATCGGTTCCGTAAGTTGTCGAGGGCACGACTGAGTTTTCTGTGTACATTTCATGCATAACAACTGAACGTAAAGATAGCTGAACTTCTTGAAGCATAAAATGCATCTTCTTGGTCTGTGGTCGGCTTTGAACACTACCGACTTATTTGTTCTTTAATTATATTCACTTCAAAAGCTTTCCATTGATAGAATACCAAAAGTTATATTTTTACAGAATTTTAGTGCTAGTGCATGTAGAAACATGTCATTGTCGAGTTAAGAATTCGTATAAATGTAATGGCAATTTTAAGATATTTAAATAATTTGAAGTGCCTCCTACTTTCAGAGCTGTGATTATGTGGTCTAATTGGCTGCTCTGACCTGGGAACATTAAACATATTAAATAACACTAGTGCGAAGAGTGCGGGTACGACCATAGTGTTTTTATAGACCAAGATTAATGATTAAGATACATAAATTTTTACACTTAATCCAGATTGCATAGAACAGCGAGAATTTTATTTTTGTAAGTTTAGATACAGATGAAACTAGGGTATTTATTTGAAGCTGTAACTGCGACAAGGGCCATAGGTTCCGATCTCTTCTTTCCTGATTTCGTAACTCTTGTTCACTATTGACTTCAATAGACCACCATAGCTCTGAGCGACATTGCTTGTGCAAAATTAGTTTTCTGTGGTTACCCTCCTGGAACCGCGGCCCTCTTGCGAAATGTCTCTTCACGGAATACGATCATTTCTTATAACCAAGAGTTTCACTTCATGTTGCATATTTGGTTGAGAAGAAAGGAAGTCAAGTTAAAATTTATTACGCGTTCCTGTTCGTCAGGCTCGTCTCCGATCAAACGTGTTCAAACTCTCCCTGACCACTTGTTCAACCGCACAGTTTACGGTTCATTTATCTGATTTGTTAAGGAAGTGACGAGAAAGTGAAAAGGTGCTACCTGCGATTTATTCAGTTGTGTTCAGTATTTGTTTTTAATTCCCTATGATAAGGAGAGGAGTCGTTGAATTACTGTTGCACTATTTGAGATTTATGAAATTAAGTTAGTGATGTACAATAACCCTAGCATTCATGTTGAAGTCTAAACAAATTTAAGGATATGCACGAATGTTTCATGAAAAATATTCGTTTCGCTAATTACTTACGAATTAAAACAGCTCGCTCTTGCTTCACGAATTGGTTGTGAAAAGTTTTGTCGTTAATACTGCGACTTAGTCCCGTGAATTATTTCTTTTCCGAGACGTGCACAAACGTTCGTTATTCAAAGTTTATACGGTGCAGAACGGCACTCTTAATCTAGTTTGATTAGGGAACTTCAATACTCTTTCTGTTTTCTGCATGGCAGTTTACATCCGTGTGCTCTTTGATATCAGTGCGTGTGAGTGTGTGCGCGCTAGTCTAGACACCTCGGCCCGCGGAAGGTACGGTTTGAGTCTTGCCTGTCGTAGTCTTTTTTTACAAATCAAAGTAACTTGCAACATGAGACGGAAACTGCTCCTTACTGGTGAGCGGTGGCCAAAGAAGGGGATGTCGCAACGGTTTGATTCCTATTTGAAGATTAGTACGGGCAGTTGTTGATTTATAAGAGATTATCTGTTATTTATTGCTGCATGTTAATTAGGGCTTAAATTTGCACACCGTGAGAAATACACGATTCGTATTTTGAAAATTTTGTTTTATGCCCACTTGGTAAAATTTTTTGCCTGCTTGGAAAATGTTGAACTTATTGCTAACATCATAAAGAATACGATTTCTAATTATTTACTCCACTGAAATTATTTTAATTATTTATTAGCTGAAAAAATTAATGGCCGAAAATTTTAGTCCTTGACTGACGAAAGTTTAAAGAGGCAAGTTCATACTGTAACAAGTTGATAAGGACCTCGTTTATGCAGACTATAGTCGGAGGTTTTAATGATCTATAACGTACTTAGGAAGTTAATCATCCAGAAATTCAGTAAATATCTCATAACCACTTTATATAAATTTTAACGTTAAATGAGCTACAGTTCTACCTTTAAGCCCTTGTAAATGGGAAGCAAGAGATGAAAAGTTCATTTTTGTTGCAGAAGCGCAATTGTGAAATAATATTCGTCAGATTTTCTTCGCCATTAGTTCTCCCATCACGCGCGTTAATTTGCTCTGACACAAATTTTGTTTGAAGTTTGTGCAATTCATAAAATAAATTTTGGTATCTACAAAAATGAAGTACGATGTTGTAAAAGTTTTACTAATAATTGGTCCTCAAACACGCGTCGCATAAAGTGTAAACTGTCGTTTTCTTGAGAGAAACAAGAGTTTGAAGGTAAGTTTATTTATTCGTCGTTAAATTCTTTTTGTCGAGTTTCTCTAGCGAAACAATCATCGGACTGGAAAGTAACTTAAGAATGACTAAATTATAGAGTTTCTAAGGATAGCACCACAGGGGAGAGAAGTTCCAGTAGCTCAAATATGCCAGTGGAGATTACTTCGTGCAGACATTTACCATCACCTGATTTTTGTCTAAACCTAGAGATCAGATTTTACACAGGGCTCAGGACTTCGGTCAAAAACATTGTCTTACATGATTAAATCTTCATAACCATAAGAGACCAAGTTACTTTCCAGTCCGATGATTGTTTCGCTAGAAAAACTCGACAAAAAGAATTAATCGACGAATAAATAAACTTGCCTTCAAACTCTTGCTTCTCTTTAATTCACTGGTTTATTCTAGCCGAATGCAAAGGAAAGTTAGTCATTCCTTTTTATCCATTCTGACCATTCAATACACAGGAACGGTAAACAGGCGACATACATATATTGAAGGAATAATAATCCGTACTTATATACGCTAATAATTAACCAAACACTTAATCAAACATGTTCGACCACATGCTCGCCCGTCACTCGAGCCTTCACAGTGAGCATTCAACTTATACTCTCACGTACATGTATAATGAGAGTACACGTTCGTTTAAAGGAGTGTTTCAGATTACATTACTATGTTGCAGTAATGCTTACTCAAACAGTTCTATTTTCTGAGATTACATTACAACATGAGAAATACTTCCATGGTCACATTTACGTTGACACCACACGTCAACCCGCGTGCCAACAAAGTGCTACGAATACCACAAACCCACGATTCGTAAATTTTAGAGACCCAATACGCAGAAGTGATCGAGAAGACTCAAGCTGCCAGTGCAACAGTCATCTAGGGACAGTGCAGGAGCAAATAGATTACTGTCCAGCTGAAGTTCGTAGGGTACGGGACTGTACATTATCACATAGAGTCAGGAGATTACAGCTATTAATGATTTTCCAATTTCCAGTGGGAGCTAGAACTGGTTGTATTGTTTCGATTTTTCATCTCAATGTACAGTTTTGCCCATTTGTAATATGTTTTAGGCTGGCTCTAGTTTTGGAAGCGTAATTAACTTGGTCTTCGAAGAAAACGACATTCAATACGAGCAAGCGTGGGCCTCGGGTTCATAAACTTATTCTCACGCATGATGATAGAGAGTTTGTTGTCTTTCCAATGTAACAAGGTTGTAAGAGAGCATAGTTCAACTGTATACTTACACACCAGTACGACATCAGCATGCATCAGATTGTAACGAAAGTTCTGTCCATTTTTTGAGTTATCATTTTAGGTCATCATTACATCAATTTAACTTATAAATGACATATATGTAGCCATCTAAATCACTAAAATAATATTTCTTCTTTCAGATTCCGTTGAAATTATTATAATAATTAGCTATTGGTGACTCAAATATACTCAAATATAAAAAATTTATTAGGCATATTTTACTGTATGAATTTCAGAAGGGCAATACTACAATTTCAACACCAAGATGATTCAAAGGCACTTATGAAAATTATGTGGTGAATAAAAAGGCCCGTTGAAGATGGTTTTCACGTTTCAAGAAGAATAACTTCAGTCTGAAAGACGAATCAAGAAAAGGTCACTCCGAAAAACTTAATTCTGAGGAATCGCAGCCTTTCATTGAAGAAAACCCCATTAGGACAACTAGAGAACTGAGCAAGGAGTTTAGGTCTTATCATTTCACTATAAACGGTCATATGGTTCACATCAAACTCCTTTCATCAAACTGACTCAGAAAAAATGCACAGTCACCAACGAAGTACCGTCACAATGTACAACGGTGTCCAGCAATGTACAATCACCAACCAAGTACAGTCATCAGTAATGTGAAGTCATTGTTAATGTGAAGTCATCAATAATGTCCCAGTTCCTTGTGTGTAGGTGATACTCTGTTCGGATTAAGAACAGCACAAAATCTCTTTTTTTAGATGAATTATTGTTTGTGTCAAAGAGTTACCAGTGTACTTTAGTACGTCGTATCCAATTTGCCATTTTCGTTGCATAGGTGGGTTATCGAACGTGTGTATTCTAATTTTATGTAATTTCTACCTTGTTCAATTGTCGGTCGCTACGTAATTCCAATGATATCATTTCCTATTTTCATTCTTGTGCTTTTCCATGTTGAGTTATTCATTTCTTCTTGTCTGTGCGTTGTTCATTCTGTGGAGTAAAAATTGGTATAATAATGAAATCGAACTAGCCCATGCTTCTCTTTCTCTTGCAGAGTCACGACAAAAACCTCTTGTGTTATTTTAATTAAGCTCAAGCGATAGCTGGGAGGGAAAAGTGCAAATGAAAGTGTACGATTATTCTCAAGCATTTTAATTACTAGCATAATTTAAGATAAGTTTACAATTATTTAACGATTATGATCATGAAAAAGTGAAAGAAACTTAGCAACCTTACAATATACGCCCTCATTATACGTTCGTAATACTAGCAGATTACTAATAACTTCCCTTAAATTCATACATACTCTGTCAATAGCAACCATGATTTCGCCAAATTGATGGTTTAGATACAATTCAAATTGTAGCGCGAAAACTGGATTTATAAGCTAATATTTTTTACCTAGTGAAGAAAATCATAATCTGCCAACATGACTGCGCAGAACCGGTAGGTGACCATACAAATCTCAGGCGTGCTGAAAGAAACAATAGTCTGGCCACAAACGCTTCAGAACTGTTACAGAATAAAAATAAATGCGTGTCAGAGATGAAAGAAACCGTAATACTTAACACGTTGCCTGCGATTACCTAGCCGGTGCAAATCTTTACTTTGTACACACAGTCACTAGAAAGCCTTGAAAAAATTATAGAACCTAACCTGAGCGACCCACCGGCGGGTCGTATCGCACTCAACGTGTTAATCATAACGTGAAAGGTTGCTGCTGTGTTGTTAGTGTGCTGATCTGAATCATTGGAATGTGGATTTAATTATCAGCTAATATAGGTGTTCTATCGCTTATTTTGTTGAAATCTAGCGACACACAAGGTTTTATAACAGGAAGCCACATCCTCTACATTTTTCTGGGCCTTTCTTTACCTGAAGCCACTTGAAGTTAGTGGAAAAAATAATAATACAGCTAATTAATGCAGCAGGATTGAGGGTTGGGTGAAGACAAGTTTTATCCATTCACTTGATTTGTTCTCTAGTGTCTGTGCATGACATTTTCACTCAGTTCGGTACGAAACCCAATGAATGATTTGTAAAATTAGGTAACAACTCTTGCTAGTTTACCTCCGTCATGTAGTGGCAGGATACGTCAAATGAGTTCTTACACAATGTTTAAGTTGAAAACTTACTGGTCCAATTGTACCGTAGTTTTCCAGATCTGCACAACTTGACAAATATGTGCTGTTGAAAATCTTTTAATACATCGGTTAAGTCACAAAATGCGATCATTCTTAAAATTGTTCGACATAATGCGTACGATTTCCATTATACATTAAAACTTCTCTGAGTTTGGCCGTAAATCATAACATTTGGATTGTGCAGTTTATTTTTCCAAGATCAAGGAGATAAATTTTATTAAAATTATTCTGCGTTGTTTCGCTTTTGAGATCTTGTCACTCCTATAGAAACATTTGACCAGTAAGCTTCTACAATCCAACGTTCACGAGACGAGTGCCGCAGTCATCAGCGCAGTCTCAACATGTTTTTTTCTACATGCTCATTGGGAAGATAATAAATATTTACAATCACCAATGACGTATATTCTATTCACATAGATGGGTTTTTCGACATGTCATGGCAAAATTGGATTCGAACATGAATAGTTACGGCTCATTTTACAGTTTTGGTGATATTATACGAATGTTAATTATAGACCAAAACTTCTGTCACATTATATAGATCAATTACCAAGATTCTGGCGAATGGCATAGGAGAGTATAGGCGGTAAATAAGATAGAAGCTTTGGTATATTAAGACCTGGCGAGAATTTCGACAAGATAGAACATAAAATAAAACTTGCAATCATTGGTCTTTAACGCGACGGTAAGGAATATATGAGTTCATACAAAAAAGTATCCGTTCATTAATAGTTCATTGACGTAACAGAATGGAAAATTAAAGAAAGTGATACGAGTTCCCCTATTCTTGGATAAATTCCCTTTATTCCGTTGCATCTCGTATCTTGCAGCACGTTCTTTGAAGCGCAAGGACTGGGTAAGCTGCAGGCATACTAGGTCCCCGCAGAAGCGTAAGCGTAAAGACGTGTGACCTTACAACTTCCAATAGTTTCGTTCCACTATGCACAATACGCACTTCGCTGCTTTTCTAATTCTGGAAGACCAAGTCTGTATTTGGCTCGAATGCTCTATTTTATTGTTGACATAGTCACTGCGCCGACACTGCTCATCATCGTCCTAGCAAGCTTAAGTTCATACATCAAGTGGCGGCTGTGGGACCTAAAGTCACTAGTTTGAGATACGAGTTTGGTGAAGAGATCTTTGCTTCAGATTGAATCTGTTCGTCAGTTCTTGCAATCCTTGCACCCACATCTACAGTATGAAAGTAAGTTGAAATGATACAGACGTAAAATATCTTTTGACAGGAAACTCGCGTTTGAGACACATCTGTGTTTGTGTCTGAAATTTTGACATGTTACGAAGCTAAACAATTGAAAATTATCATTCAATACGTACGTCTGCTGACCTCTTCATTTACAGAGAAGAGACAATTTTCCTAAAAGACGAACGTTCATGAAGGTACTATTCAATATGTCTTTAAAAAGTGAAATCTATTGTTAAAAAAAACAAAGTTCACGAACAATCATAATACAAAAAACATACTAGAGAAAATGTTATTTTGAAAAGATCTCATTTGATTTCGTAACAAACTAGGAAAACTTCGTTGTATCTTATGCTAATAGCCTTCTCAAATTACTTGAGAACTATTTCACACTTTCGCATTCAGAGTAAACGAGTATCAGGAGATATTGCGTACAAGTATAAGGTAGAGAATGGTACATGCTATACTATGTAGCAACCTACATTATAGTGCCACTACTATAGGATAAGCTGGATAAGGCTCGTGGGTACTATCACTCCCTATAAGACTATAGGTGACTTGTACATTCGATACTAGACACTATTGAGGTTATATTTAGAACTAACATAAATTACAAGATCAACATTTCCGTAAAGAAGTGAAAATAAAACTGTAGACCAAGACGATATCGAAGAATAAAGTTTCAAACAGTGCAGTAATAAAACACTTCAGTTTCTGCTTCAATTGCTAATAAATCATTTTGCATAACCTGAACAGAACAAAGAAGTTCTATTAAGTAGAAATGATGACACTACTACAATTCCTTGAACGAATTTCAGGTCGTCTAGATTCAATTTAAAACTCAACCTTCAGCAATCATTGATACATAAAATATATAAAGAAGCTTACTAACAAAACTTCTACCTTATTCGTCCACAAATTCATAATATTTTACCACAAAAATGTTGGTAGATATTAACATCCTGGCTTATAATATTTTCGCATTTCGTCTCTTCTGAAAATCTTCTACGTCAGTGAAACCAAAGGACAGTAGGTGTCGATTACACACACGAACGAAAATTAAGCAATATTCTTTGGTAACACCAAGATACAGTAAATGAATGAACTCTACGATGATTATTTTCATCCTCTTTCGTGTTTACTTGAATTGAACGGAAATGAGAGCCGAGAGCCATCGTCCGTTCAAATAAACATCTAATTTCGCAACACCAAATTCACGTGGTCCTAAAATTATTCCTAACCTTGGTTATAAGAATTTAATGTTCACACAATTATTATTGATTAAGCATATGCATTAGATCAGCATCAGTACCAAAACCAATTCATGTTACTTGGGTAAGTACATCCACCATAGTACGACATTTATGTAGGGCATCTATCCTCTGTAAGTATCTTTGGAACGAGAAAGACTTCAATTTGAAGTAGAAATACAGTTTTAGTTACATTTGTAAATTGGAAAGGAAAATATCCATAGGAAAGTGTAGAAATGCCTCGTTAAAACGATTTAAACGCGTGAGAAAAGGCCAACACAAGCTTTAACGGAAGGTACGAAGCGTCTAAATTTTATTAGTCATGGAAACAGGTCTTCGAAGTACATACATTTTTAGACGTAGGCCCCAAACTCCAGTAAAGCAGTTGCATCAATGAAGAACAGGCGTTCATAAAGCTATCCCATCAGACTTCATTTCTCCGTAACAGTTGCAAACGAAAGATCATTCTACTTTTTCAAATTTTCAAAGTAATACTGAAGCTAACATTGCAGTCTCAAATCAGGTTGTACGAAGCCTACCCGCATAAGCGAGCTACCTCGGCTGTGAGTTCAGGAACTTGTAATCTAGAACTCTAATTTATTTTAGCTTTTTTTCTCGTTAAATTGTCTTAACACCCTGGCCTCACAGGAACACTTGTGTGGCGCACTAGTTGTTCAACATACGACTAATAATTTCAGCAATGGTAAGTACTGTCTAGCTTGAGGCCTAACTACAGATTTATGAATGAGAAATGTAGTAAAAATGAAATTGTTTTACAGAAATGAACTGGACGATGCGATGACGCTGGTAGTCCCACGGTGGAAGAGATGTGAAGTAGCTCTTAAGACTACCAGTTGTCCAGGAAATCAAAGCCAGTCTTCGGAATGAAATCCTGCACAAAACAGAAAAAGTTAGAGCGAAGACTTGGAAAGAAGCAGAAATCTAAAATTAAACACCGAAAAGATTGTGCAAAAGCAAGTAAAGAAAAAACAGGGAGTTTGAAGCACATTCGTCGAAAAAATAAATACTATTGAATTACCAACAAAGATAATTCGAATGGGTTTGTGACCTCAATGATGAAAGAGTGAACATAGTCGTACATACAACCAACATAATCTCCAATTTTATGATTACAGAGAATAAAAAGTTGCTGCTCTGTTATGAAGCAAGAATCTCGCCCGGAGTGAAGACTATTCGGGGCTTTTGACCGCTATTCCCGTTTTTCTGTTTTTAGAACAAGTGGGGCAACCGGCAGCAATATGTTGCAGATTCTCAAATTGTCTTCCTTCATAAATTAAACTAAGAGAATTGCAAGATTATAAAAATTTATGTAAAATAAATAGGATCACTCTTCATGCAAATGTGTCCCTGCTTTAAAATAAACCCATTTCAAAATCAATACAATACTCTTATTTAAAAAGAGAAATACGAAAACATTAGATGTCTATAAACAGTGGATACGAAAGTATAACGGATATATTGAATGGAATATTTCTCATTTTATATATATATATATATATATATATATATATATATATATATATATATATATATATAAAATAATGGACGTATATTTGACCCGATTTCCAATAACGATGCAAAGTAACGTACTCCGTGAGATCTACATCCACCCGATACTTTAGTAAATATTATGTTTGTTTGCTTTCTCTCAGCGAGGTCGAGATGCTAGGGACGCCCAGTGAATGGCACTTTTATCATATTAAATATAATAGTGCATCCATAACATCACCTTCAAATTTAATCAAACTTTTGAAGCACACCAGGTGTAAGAGAGCAACATACTAACATTAACGGAAAATATTGCTCGCATTTTTTTTCTTAAATTATAATTTTTACTCAATTTTTAAAGGGCTAATACCTGTCCGCTGGTGGAGAGATCGACGATAGGAACGTCATCTTTAACGCTGTCCTCGAGAGAAAGATCTCTTTTGTTGCTGAAGGGCCTCGTCATGGGATCATTGTCGAGAATTTCGTCTCTAATCGGAGTCAAAGCTTTCTTCTTCGAAGTCGCATTGAGCAAATTTAGATTATTTTCAGCAGCATTATGCTCTGTATTTAAGTCGTTCAAAATTGAAGTCGAGTTCTCTACTTGTGGTTGAGGTGCTGATTTTTTTATGGGATCGGGAGCTCGTCGTTTGTGAGTAGGACGAGCAAAGCTTGTAGGTTTGTTCCCGTTGTCGCTTGTACAAAGTGATGCGGAGTTGTCCTGCAGAGGGTTCGTGGTTATGTTAGTGGTCGAGAGACTTGGAGAGGTAACAACGCCTTGAGAAGTACTCGGGGACAAAGATGTGTTGTTATTGTTGAATGTGCATGCATCAGCACCGTTCGACTGCGGACCATCCACTTCTGAAATGTTGGTATCTCGCGATCTATGGTCATGGATCTCATTAACACTAGTCGAATCTTGAGCTTTGTCATCAAGAGTTGAGGTGGATCTGATGGGCAGTGTGATAGGAGTGGTAACATTCTTTCTTTGAACCGCAGTTCCTTGGGCAAGAACATGAGGAGGTCTCAAGTCGGGCGGTGTTGATGAGGTTCCTTGAATGCTGTGAGTCACCGGACCACTGGAGTTTTGTGTGGGCAAACAAGATGTCGTCAATTTACAGAACACTCCTCGAAGTTTGTCCATGAAGCCTGCGTTGCTCACCTCATTGTCAGCTCTGACAACCACGTGCGCAGCGTGATTACTTTTCGTAATCTTTGACTTCGAATCTAGAATAATATCCGGGATCTCTTGAGAACTTGACTTCGAAGGCTTAGGACTGGGCTCGTAGTGCCACGAAAAAGCTGATTTGGTCCTTCTTGAGTGGTAAGGTCGCTTTTGAGGCCGGGATGTGAAGGAAGAACTATTGGATGGCCCATCGCCTCCGTTCTTGAGGAAAGTCGTGCGTGCCTCATCAGGGTTTTGTTCCTGTAAATCAGCGGGCAGTGACGGAGGCTCCAGAGGCGTCTCTGGGGGAGTATCCAGCGTAAGGTCCATCTGAGAGCGTGTATGCCAAGAAAAAGGGGCAGAATGCTCGTCACGCCAACTACACGTCTGCACAGAAGAAGAAAATGATAGAAATGCATGCTATTAATATCAATTAAAATAAAGATATCAGGTGAATATTTCTTTATATTTCTGTGAACATTGAAATAACATGGGCGCAAGGTTTAGATAATCAAGCGTACCAATGTCCAGTATTTTGTAACATTGGCAAATACACCAAAGTAACGCAATTTTCATCAGATTTAAATATATCTAAGATAAAAATACGTAAAGAATGTTTTCTTCTTTCTAACTTATTTCTTTTTAATCACGTATTTTGCAGCAAGGCGCAAACTGACGGAATCTTAATGCGTAAAAACTGGCAATCCGCGCGTATAAAATCACTAATAATAATAATAAAAACACTAAGATTCCTACTTAATACTCTTAAATGGTGAAACTACAGACGTGTTTACTCCCTGCTCAGAGAGTTTATCTGTGCATGTGCATTCACATAACTCAATACACTGGAGATCTTTCATGAGAATATCATTCAGACACAGCATATCGATTACATTGCTACATCACTAGCAGATGTGTCTTATCTTAGCACTCGAATTTTTCCGGTGAAGTGGCAAACCTAGAAAATTATGAGGCTTCTTCCTGCATTTAATCCCGTCCTGTAGTACTCGAGGTTGATGACCGTCGCAGCTTCTCAGGATGCTGACAACTTTGTTTTCTTCATGAGATCCTCAAGGTCTTGAACTTGCGGTATTAAGCTTTACATTTCTATGCATCATGCATTATGCACCTTCATTTCCGTCTTAACTACATGAGAGGCATAGCAGAGCTCCCTGTTGCACTACAACAGCATGTACCTCTCATTACTCTCCCACCTAAATGCTGGTTTCGGTAATTGTTGTACAGCTCCTAGCTCATAGGTCTTATAACATCCAGCACTCCTAGCACCCAACACTCCTTGCACGCAGCACTCCTTGCACCCAGCACTCCTTGCACGCAGCACTCCTTGCACGCAGCACTCCTTGCACCCAACATCCATCACTATTGGCACATAGAAACATTTACAATCACACATTGGTACAATTACCCAGGGCTCAACATTAGCGACAGCACACAGGAGGGAATGTCATGTGACGCGAATTTGACGACACAATTCTGAAATTGTGCTTGTTCTCAGAGTTTTAAGTCGGACTAAAGTACTCCTACTCAAATTTCAAAATTGACGGCTTTAAGCGCATGTCCTAGCGCATTTCCAGCAGGAAACAAGCATTGGGCATCATTCAAAATATATATGTACTTGCCAGTTCCCGTGGAAATTCCACGATTTAGATTTGATTAATTTGAAATTATGTTGATAAATGCATTAAAGATTTGCGACGAATAATTGTGTTTTAAATGAATACTTTTCATTAATTTATACAGAACTTCCATTCTGCATCTTATCTACCGATAACATGACACAGATAGTACCCGTTAAAATTCCTTGATTTGAAAGTGACAAAATTAAGGATCTATGAAATAAATACATTTTTCAGTTTTACCCGTGGTACCATCAGAATCTGAATATTTTACATGAATGTATACATAACTTTCATTCTGTATCTTATCTACCGATAACATGGCCGTATAAGAGAAGAAAGATAATAACGGAAAAATTAAGTATTTTATAGTGATCCGGCGCCATTGCTACATACATTGCTTGTAATACATGCATACCCGTTCTGATTTCAGTTCAATTATTTTTCTTCAGTAATAGATAGGCAGTAATGGGACGGACACACACACAGATACAGAGAGAGAGAGAGATGAAAATATATTGTCTATTATCTAATATTAAGAATGACCGTCGAGTGTTTATATATTTATTTATTTATATATTTTGTGTCACACTCATTTTCGCTGTACAAGTGCACTATAAGTCACTTTCAATAAAATTAGAGAGATCCAGAGCCTTACATACTCGAGTTCGTATCGTGGATACCGAGTTCGGCGGGGTATTGCACATTACAATATACATACACAAGCTCGCAGTTGCTTTCAGTAATGTTGAATTTCTGTATCTAGGATATGACACGAATGGCTATAACTACTTCTATTGCAGCTCAAAAATACTGTATTCTAAGTGTTTATTACTGTCATAAAAAAATAAGTTACCTTTGAAATAAGCTTAAGCATGGAAACTCCACTCGAACGAAAAAGACTGAATCGAGAGCGAAAAAGAAGAGCGAGAGAAAGATTATCCCAAGAACAAGCTGTTGTAAGGCAACAGAAGTGGGATCAGTATGTAAGTAGTTCACAAGAACGACTGGAGGCCATACGTTCAGCAGCAGGACTAAGGCACGCGCAAAGGCGTGAACAGGAGGATGACCAGCGTTATGTTCGTAGAAGGAATCACAGAATAGCAGCGCAAGAAAGAATAGCTGCTGAAACTGAGGCAGAATCAAGTCAAAGGAGAGGAGAGAGTTCCCTCGCTCACGCATTTGTACTTGAGAACAAGCCAATGATCTGACAAGAAAAAATGCTGACATCAGCTGTACTTGTAGTCTTGATCAGTTGTATGGGATGATTGGTATAAAAATAGTATATTAGGGTATCTAGGAAGCAAGCTGACTGAGGTGAGTACAGGGTGCGGCAACATAATTTCCTATTTTTGAAAGAAACTTCCTTTGAAAAAATTAAGTTAAATTGTTACACTCTGTACTTAGATTCATGCATATCGAGTGAGCTTGGGAAGGCTAACTTATTTCCATTTGGTCAATGGTGCAATGCACTTTCTTGAAACCGACAATGCGTAGTGTATACTTCCATTATTTAATTTCTTATGACTAATATACTCGTAACTCTTACTATAAGATTCTCATTGATTGGGTCCTTGCAAAAAAATCACTTTAATTTATATTTTTTGACTTAATTCACCAATTGACGTTATCTTGAAAGAAATTTATAGTTCAAAACCTAACGAACTGGTTTCATGCAACATCTATTGTTCACGTAATTCCCTCTTACCTATCAGCTTCAAAACATGTTGTATCATACTAGTTCATAGAGTCATAATAACAATAATAATAGCAATAATAATAACAAGAGTAATAGCAATATTATTGATAATAATGTTAATAATGATAATTTAACAAATCCCAGCGGACTTAATAGCACAAGTTGGCGACTCACATAGCCTCGCTCTGACAACTTCTCGTCCCTGACGATGTTCTGTCCTGTGTGCAGCTGCAGCTTCGGGAAGTACTCGCAGTCGGGGCCGCTACAGCCGTCCTCCTGCTCGTACCGGCGCACCGTCGCCTGCAACAGTCAACTCTCTTACACACTCGCGTAACTTACAATGAATAATAAGGTTCAATAAGCTAACTACTGTACCGCAGGACTCCAAAAATAGCAGGTACAGATACAAATAAAGCACTCCGTATGAGCGCTTCCATGCTGACGATATTTTCCCCTGTATTGGAATTAATATTTGTCAAAAACCAATTGTGTACCTCATTTAATGAGGTACACGTGCCCTTCCTTGGATATTCAATAAATTTATGATAACCTTGATAAAGGAGGATGATGCAAAAAACCCTAAAATACAAGCAAACTTCTAATTCGGACGAAAGCTGCAAACTTTTGCAAATCTTCCGTAGTGGGAAATCGGTGTACTGAGAAGATATTCCCAACTGTTTGTTTCTGACCTCACTAACTCACGCGCGCACAAGTATCCCATCGAGAGTCCACCGACCAACTCCCGGACACGCTAAACTACGGCTGTGTCGGAAGCAGGACTAAGGTACCAGAGCTGATACGGAAAATGCCATAAAAATATCTATTATTATCAATATAACGTGTCAGAGCCCAAGCAGCCTCTGTGCTGCCATGAAGCTCACTCATGTGAAAAACAAGCGCGCTCTAACCGTAAATATTTACTGCTCGGGAAACGCATAAATCGACTGGCCCGATATCGAGGGAAATATTACTGATCTTAACACGTTTCTTTCCCAATTTTTCAGCTAAACATGAATTTATTCGACCCTTAAAGTCAGCACTTTTAGAAAAAATATTACAATGGGCGTCAGAACCGAGAGGATAGAGAAAACAAAGTAATTTCTAAGCAACCAGATCAGCATTTGTTACACTGTGACGTAGAATATAGCACATGAGTGCCGGTAAGCTGGAAAGAGACAGTCACATTGGTTGATCGTTCTTTGTTACATGAACAGGATCTCTAGGCCTAAACCTACTGTATGTACCTTAAAAATATGAAAGAAAAAGACACCTACATATGTCTCTCTATCTTGACATAACGAGTAAATCTCATATCGAATGGAGGGCAAAAATTCTGAGTTTGGTTCTCGGCCAAATAAAGCACGAACCATTTTGGGACATTACTTTAATCTTTTTGCAGGCGTGCATGACACGTGTTATAAATTTACGTTCATCATGTAATAAGCCTGTAAGTCTGCCACTCAGTGTGCAGTGGTCAATGCTTTCTAAAGAAAGCTGAGCAATGTCAACATCACACTAATATAATGATAAATGAAATTGGAGGAACACCAATTAACCTTGCAGGAAGTGGCTCTCATACACGATTGTACGGTGTCACTCAGAAGTTCCGACAAACGAGGCAGCATGTCTGTACTTAATGAAGAACTCCATACTTTTGTACGTTGTATTCGCTACAAGAATTAATTTGTAACATATATTGAGTCTTTAGAGCAGTGCTGCTCGAGTGGGGATCCGCGGACTGGTGCTGGTCCGTAACTTATCAGCTGCCGGTATTATTTTCGGTCTGAATTAACATTACTAAGAAATATTAACGGTCCTGGGCGCATTCAAAAAAACTGCCGGTACACAACATCAGATAGTACGAGAACCACTGATTTAGACAACTATTATTTGCACAGAAATTAAGAACCACTTTCCTAGGGCTCGGAACCGTGAGGTTTCACACCTCCAAGTCGAGCAGCAAGTTGCGCCACCGAGGAGATGAACTCCGAGGGGAAGTAAGATTATGGGATTTTCGAGGGGAGAGCCAGGGAAAGTAATGGGCTTTCCGGCACCCTGCAGCACAGGGAACTCGGACGGAAGTAATGTTATTGCTCGGCAGAAATGAGTGAAAATATGAGTAAAAAGAAGGAAAAGCCAAAACGTTGGAAATTATACTCCAGGATTTACACGCAATTAAAGAGAGAGACACGAAAAATAAACAACAAAACTACTTCAGTAACATTGTTATAATAATTTGTTTTTATTGATCCTATAGGTAAATTTTACTTTTAACACGTTCCATGCGTATTGGTACGCCCGTGTACCAAAAGTGTTAACAGGGAATACTGCTTAAATAACTATACGCAGTGAATGTGTTAACATTTAATTTCATGCGAGCAGGTTTTCGACGGGGGTGTTCAAATATTGTACTCCACTAAATACGGCAGGCAGAACGCTAGGTAGGGCCTACACCTAGCCTTCTGCCTGCTGTACCTAGGGTTCTCTAGGTGCGGCAGGCAGAACGCGTCTGGTGATGGTATGCTTATGTATTTAGCTGACGGGTTCATATTGCGTCCTACAACGGTTGGTATCTATATATGCTATTTATCGTACATGCTAGGCAATTTTTTACTAGAGCTTAACGGAAAAATTCCACTATTTAATCTAATACTAGGAATGACCATCGTGTGTTTACATATTTATTTATTTATATGTTTCGTGTCACG
>VCRD01001451.1:26473-55815 GCA_006783055.1 Trinorchestia longiramus | reverse complement strand
AAGCTCCAATAAAAGTGAAACAAGAAGAAGAAGAAAGTCCAGGCTGGTGGGCTGAGTGTCACTACACTTGCCAGAAGCCTATTTGGAGCCTTTTTTGGAGGGCTCCAGTTCTACCAACTTGCCAGAAGCCTTTTTGGAGGGCTCCAGTTCTACCAACCAACCATAGCGCCTTACTCAGAGAGAGAACTTCATGCGTGTCTTTCATAGAAAAGTGCGGGAATCTGATGGACATATTGCCTGGATGTTCATCAGACACCAATTGACGATTTTGTAGATCGTCTCTACAGCGTATCAAAAAAGTGAATAATTGGGGCCCCCGTAAACACGGGGTCACATAAGAAGTCTAATACTTTTTCACAGACTTCATACAAAACGGTACAATCAGCTCTGCACATATTCTAGTTGAAACTTAACAAGCTCTCAAAGAGTTTTGTTTCTCCATCAGTAATGCCGATCAATAACGTTGTTTATCTAACTCATCCGTTCTAAATTGTTTTTCCAATTTTTTACAATTTTATTTGAAATAGATGCTGGTAACTGGAAATCCAAGTTAAATGCAACGGGGCCCGGGTAACAAATATCCCAACTGCAGTCTGTCCTTTAATTTGAAGTTATAGGGGTAACCGTGTTGGCGAGTTGTGGATTTTCAGAGCAAAAGGGACATTTTACACAGATACAGATAGTTCATTTTATTGTGACGTCACTTAGTAGTTAATGGATGGACTTCTCCAATGGAATATTGTAGAAGTTAAGATAGGCAGAACTAAGGAATATAAGTACCTGGGATGTATGTTGAGTGAAGATGGATGTGCAAGAGCAAAAGGTGAGAAAGTGGGAAAAGCTATGCAGTGGTGGGGAAAGCTAAGCATTCATAATTGACAAGCCATTCATTGGTAGGAAACCACAATTTCAAATACTATTTTTCAAGTTGCTACCTTTTGGTAATGAGTAATATACTAATAATTCTCACCTTGTTGTAACTGGTAGTCTTAGTGTCTGTTGTTGCCCCTGTGGTGACTGCAGTTGGTGTTGTTGCCCCTGTGGTGACTGCAGTTGGTGTTGTTGCCCCTGTGGTGACTGCAGTTGGTGTTGTTGCCCCTGTGGTGACTGCAGTTGGTGTTGTTGCCCCTGTGGTGACTGCAGTTGGTGTTGTTTGAGTAGAGCAGTTAGCTTTTGTGATTATTTGACTGCTTTGCAAACTTGAATGCAGTTAGACTGGATATTTTCTTCAGACTTGATCTTTTTAAGGTCTGTGAATATTCACTGGCAAGTATGAGCCATACAACCGTATAGTTTTATGTGGGGATACTCCAACTGAAGTAGTTCCCAAGCTTTTTCCATATTAGAGGTATTACCTGTGCAGATCCCGAGCACTTTCATTGGTCTAATGTCATCCACTAATTTCTTCAAGAGATTGCTATATACTGTCCAGTGTGGCTTCCTGCACCTAAAAAAACAAAGGCTAAAATTGAATTTTTCAATGTTTCTCATTCCTAAAGTACAATGCTAGTGAAACTAGTCAATACCAAGATTTTCCATGTTGGATTCTTCCCCCCATCAAAATTTAGACTTTTAGTTCACAGTCAATTTTTTTGTGGTAGTTATCTGAAATGTCTATGAAATGTTACCTGAGACTATTTGCCTTTAAATTTTTTGTCTAATAGCTATTGTAAAATGACGTGAGCCAAATCCAATGTGGGGAATAAACATTAGAACCAATGCAATGAAACAGGAATACAAAGAATTTGCTCTTAATTTGAACATTATCTCTTGTTAAAATAGGTGTATATGAAATATTGCATTATATTGTTTAAGTTATTTTTGTAATTGAGTTATTTGACCACTATTTAGCTGAAACTAACTTGTTGCAAGGCTGCTCCAAAAGATGGGCTTTAGTACTGTCACTATAAAGTTTGTGATCCTTCATTCCTGTAATTATCGGGTATTTTAGGATTAATTAGATGTTTTTAGGGAAGTGACCGGAAGTTCAGTATGTACAAGTGCTCAGAATCAGCCAAATCAGGCAACAGTTAGATAAAATAAGTGACAATGATGTTACATATTCTTACAGTTCTTACCTGACATTAGTGTAACTATCACACAACACTGCAACACTAGAAGCAGATGCTACTAGTTCCTTAGCAGTTGCAGAGCACTCTTGGTAGACCTTTTCAAGAAGACTGTTTGAAATTGTGTCCCAGCTTGGAATCTTAAAAGATGGGCTCAGAGTCTTGAACTTTCCACACAACTTGTTAACCACCAGGCTTAGTGAGCAACCACTTGCATAGATAGCCCTGGCTAAGTGTAGCTGAACTTCTTCCTGTCATGGAAATGGATTATAATATCATGCAGGGTGGCAGGGATAAGCAAAAGTATTGATGATAATATTGGAGTAACTGGTACAAACACATTTTCTATTTGAAAACCTAATAAATCCTGACCTATCTTTGCCATATTGACTTTTCAACTAAATTATAGACTATTTCATTAATTGTAAACATATTCATACAATGAAGATCTCCCCTACTCAACACACCATTTCCCACTTTTCTCATTAGTGTGTGCACATGAGGGCAAAATTTTTTGAAAAAATTGCACATGCAATAATCTGATACTCAAATAACTTGATGATGGCATTGGAGATGCATTATTAGTGTAAACAATATATAATAATTATATTATTATACTTACTGTTTGGGTTTCTGTCATTTTGTCAACATATGTGCATGATGCAATCTTTTGCTGTGATGTCTTTGTGGCTTTGGCAGAAGTGGTCCTTGTTACTACAGGTTTAATTTTTTGCAAGTGAACGTGCAGTTCTTTAAGTTGATTGCAGTAAATTTCTACTGTGATGCTCTGATTAGTTTCCAGAAAGCTGTAATGGATAACACCACCTGTGGACAATAAACTGCCACCATTATCTTCTTCTGATGCAACTTTGGTGTTAGGAATAGTGTAGGTAGCTCATCACAATCAAGCCATTAACCTCATTGTTTATGGTTACCACAAAAGATCCACTTTTAGTTGCAAGTGACAATTTTGTAAAAAAATAGATCATTGGTGTTTTGCAAAAAGAGCATCAAGTGTGCTTCAAAACACCAAGCTTCTTGATAATTGTGATCAAGCTCATGCAGGACCCATTTATCAAAGTTTTTGGTGTTTAGTATTTCCTTCAGATAGTCTGCCACTGTTGAAATACTGACATAAAGTTCTTGAGACATTTCTCTGGCGCTCCACTGTGGTTTTGTTCAACAATTCCTAATAAATACATTATAGTACAACCTAATAACATATTGTAAAAACTCGTTTCTTTGTAAATCAGCTTATGTTTCTAGCATTGCTTTAAATGATAAAATGTAATACTTTTAATTGCTATGTGACAAATATATTATTTCAATTGTTAATTTTTCTATGAGATGAATGTATATCTTAAATTTATTTTTTCCATTTCAACTTGTGCACAGAGCATATTCTTTAAAGAATATGCAATTTTTTACATAAATACATTTGGGTTCATCATTCTTTAATACAGAATAATTGAAGTTGGCTTTCTTTACTATAGAAATGTTTGAATATTTTTACAAGTATCAAGTACCTAATAAGTCCCATTGTAAGTAACAGATATTTTAATCAGTAATTATTTTCTCCCCAGCTCTGCCTGCAATGCATTTGTGCTCTAATTTTTTAAATCAATGGTCACTGTAAAATGTTAAAAAAACTCCATATTTAGGTTTTGACACCATAATATGTTGATAAAGTACTCTGTATCTTTTATACAAATTTAAATTAATGGTTGTTTGAAAAGTATTTCAATTCAGTTAATCTGTGAACAGGATCTAAAATGTATGTTGAAAAAATCTGAAGTTCCTGTTGGAACTGTAGTTTAATCTAGAAATGGAAACAATGAAGGTATACAAGTGAGTATTTTAAAACATCAGTAGCTGTATTATATACTGATGGGACAGTTAAATAGAATCTATATTGGAAATCAGAGATTTTTCTTCACATAAGCATTGTCATCCCAAATTTTTTGTGAATTTCTTAGTTCAAAAACAGTTCCTAAATCTCATGAGTAATGATGGCTGAACAAAATGGAACTTGAGAAAGAATAGTTATTTAAATTCTATTTGTTAAAGTTCTAATTTTTTTATTAGTTAAAGGATTATAGGTTCTAAACTCCTGTATATTATTAAAGTGTAGATTGAACATAATGAGACTTTTTGTGATTATTTTGGAATGAATTGGTTTGTGTGGAATAGTACTTCATTATGACATTTGTCAACTATGATTGCAGATTAATGCTAAAAACAAAGAATGCAAAAAAGAAAAAACAAATCAAAATTGGTGTCAATAATATTATCAGCATTGTGGCATTTGGATAGAACCTTAATTGGAATCTCTAAAATCTTTGATGTTATCCCATCACTAGTAGTGTATTATGCTTTAAACTTTGTTTGTCACTGAAAGAAACTCAAGTTCTCAATTGTATTGGTGAATTTCAAGGTAAATTATACAATAGACAGCTTGCACTAATTGGAAGTAGAATGTACTCATGGAAGTCATGTGTCACTGATGGACTCTATCACAAGTTCTGAACAAGTTGTAGAATATGAACTTTAATTGAAATGAAGTTTATGAGCCTGAGTTGGATATCTCAATTCTGACTGCAACTTTGAACGAATTAATAGTAATTGCTTACATTTTCAAGATTTCCTTAAGATTTATTTTTAGCTTTAAATTTAATTTCATAGATATTGTGGTCCTGTGTTCTCTTCAGGATTCGTTTATTGTGGACTCACTATTTTTTGGGTTTTCAAAAGATATAAATGTAAAATGTTTATCGCGGTGTTTTCGCTATTTCGCGGGTTTTTGCGGTACTCGTTCTGCCCATATGTAGTACGTGTTGTACAGTAATGTATATATTTAATGAATTTTGCGTTAAAAATCACAAAATGTATAAAAATAAATAAATAATGTGTAAATAGTAATTCTAACGCTAAAAGAATATTTTAAATCACAAAAAATTACGATTTACAGTAAATAGTGTTTATTCAGTGGATAAATACACCAAAAACGAACAGTAGGATTTGCACGGCGGTTGCTTGAGACGCCGACGTGAGATTGTAAACAACACACGATTGGTTGACTGATAAAAAGCGATCAACCAGAGAAGGCTGCTCTGTATCCCATTCGCTGATTGGCTTAGTAACTGTCATATCTTGTCTTCTTGCATTCGTGCTTTCCCCCCGCTCTTCCATTTCACGTTAGCATCGGACTACCGTGTGTGTGTAGTTATATAATATATTGTTATTTTGTGCGTGATATTAAAATAAATATAGCGTTCCTACATCGCGGATTTTCACCAGTTGCGGATGGTCTTCGAACGTAACGGCCGCGATAAGTGAGGGAACACTGTATACAGGTTTCATGCTCCTTACATTCATCAGCTAATATATCAATATAATTCCCCTACAAAATGAGTTACTTTTTTTTCAGTGTAAATCTCTTATGCAAGGCTATTAAGTACAAATTACTGCCTAATATTATGGCTACAGCATTGTTAGAGTGCAGTGTTTGCAATAAGAGCTTTGATGCATCAGAACACAAACCTCTTTGTTTGTTATGTGGCCACACTTTCTGTCGTGTATGTGTGAGACAAATAGAGACGTCTAAGGGTCGCCTGTGCTACACGTGCAGGAAACCAATGAATGTGTCAGCTGATGAGCTGCCTGTTGTTCATGCATTGACTCCCTCTCAAAACAAGGTTAATGTAGACCAGTGTATGATCCATAAATGTGAGCTCAAGTATTGGTGTGTGGACTGTGGAACTGCTCTCTGTAAAAGGTGCACCAAGAAAGGCCAGCATGCACAGCATCAGTTTGAGTTAATTGAAGAGTTCCTTGATAAAATTGAAAATGTGATTGATCTAAAAGAAAATGTTTGTTCTCAACTAAAAGGCAAACTGGACTGTATTTCGTCTTATGGTGCAGCTCAAGAAGAGGTTTTAAAGTTAATTAAAAAAGCAAAATCTGTGGAAGCTAAAATTTCACATGAGCGAGACTTGCTGGTCTCCAAAAGAGATGCTTTTGTTCGTGACCTGGAGGTATTGAACGACCGTGGTAAGAGGCCTGCTTCTGAGGAAGAGAAGAGGCAGTGCTTCAGAGGCATAGTGGCTCGCTTGAAAGACCTGAACACTCGACCTGAGCATGAAGATCAAGAACTAGAGGAGCTCAAAACTCGTATGCTAGAATTGAACGAATATATGGCAGCTCTGGAGGTAAGAAATTATATTAAATCATCCGTTCTTTATTAATTTCAAATTTGGGTGACTTCAAAAACTGATTTAAAACTAAGAGGTATAACGTGTGATGAGTATGTATGTTTTAAAGCTACAGTCTGCACAATATTTTTGGATCTTACAGCATGAAGGTGTGTTTGGGTCCAGTAGCCTGTCCTTGATACTAATCCAAACAATTCAGACTGCCAGCCTAGAATCCTTGATATTTGCTGAACTGAGAATTTGCATCAAGTGCAGCTTGTAGGCCTTCCACTGGAGATATTTTCTGAGAATTAGCTTGACGGTTTTACAGCTTGAACCCTACATGTGTGCAGTATGTTTAATGTAAGATTTTGAAGTTTGTTCAAAAAAATTGTGCTCTCTGTAGGTTTGTAATGCCACAAATTTTTTGCAAGTGGGGTCCTGAGGTTGACTGAAGCTTATTAGGTAATTTTTGTCTCAATTCTATTAAATACCAGAATATTTAGCAGTAGACATGAATGGTCGGGAAAGAATTTTATTCTGAATGCTCTTTGGAAATGCTTGATGCTCTGGTGCAGCCTAATAGGGAAGATGATAAACATTGACTGTTGCTCAGGGAATGGAGAATTCTGCTTAAAAAGACTACTGCAATTGTATAGTTGGGTCATTTTGAGGATGCCACTTTCGAGATGAAATAATATGAAATATAAAAATTCATGACAGTGTATATGAATGTCTAACCTTTGTGATAGCATAGATGTCATTTCATTATAATAAAGTGATTAATTTTTTTATAAATTAATGTTTTGGTATCACTATTTGTAGATCATTCTGTAACAGTACTATGCTTTTTTTTGTGTAGTTTGTTTAAACTTCATGACCATTACTAAAATGAGAACCAAAAACTTTGGGTTGATTTAATTTGAATATCTCTTCATCTTTTAAAATTTGAAAACATTTTGCATATTAGTACTCAAAGAAAGAAAATCTCATGTTGTATGTTCAGAATATCCCAGGTTTAGAACTATCATCTTGTTGACAAACCTGTTTTATCTTAATTATGACAAGGTTTTGAAATTTGTAATTTTTTAGCTCAGTTCAAGTTTAAATTTGTTTCTTTCAACCTTTATTGCAGTTAGTTTGCGGATTTAAGTTTATAGTAATTAGACTACTGCAATTAAAAAGACTACTTAGAAAGTCATCTTAGAAAGTCATTGATGGACCTAGTTCATAGCAATTTATTTTATCTGTAGATTATGTGCTCATATTGTGCTGATTTATTTTACTATTATTTATGATATATATTGTCATAATGAAATTACCATTTCAAATGTTAGTATGGGAAGTTCAAAATCCCATTTTTTTGTGAACTTCTGTTTTCTGGCCTACCTTATATCAATATTATGAGAACTAATCAAATTTATTAGACTCATTTCTGTACATTTAGTAATTACTGACTGTATTCACAGCTCAAAGTTGATCTCCCACAAGCTCTATCAGCAAGCACTGCACGGAAGTCTCCCCGACGAGCCTGTCGCTTGGGTCGTAGTGCAAGTCTTGCTCAGAAGCACGAGGACATGCAGTATGTTGGTCCTACCTCCCCAAACATCAAGGTTGTGTCGACGCCTGCAGACCCTATAAGGCGGTTACCTGAGCTGCTCTTGGGCCTTGGTGATGCCTGCACTGGTGTCATGCACGTTGTGCCTCTTGACTTCTTCTACGGCCTGCAAGGAGCCAGGAAGAGAAATCTCTTGCCTTTCATAGAGAAGCATGGGTAAGAGCTTACATTGCATTATATCGTGGACACGCAGTTTCTTCTAATATTTATTTCCCATTAGTTCCATGAGATTGAGTGCTAAGTATCAGGTCATCCCATAAGTTCTGTCCCAATTTTCATTCATGAGGCACCCACTTTCCAAGTTTAGGAACTTTTCCAAGTTTTTAAAGATAACGATGAACAGTTGTATGGCTTGAACTCGGAACCACTGCCAATTCTTCCGCTGATAAAGTAGGATTTTCTTTAAGGGCTGCTTCAAGAAGCTTTTCATGAAACTCAACTGGACGTCATCTTCAAGGGTGAAATCTCCAACTCTGAATTTTGCAAACTATCTTCTGCAAGTTCTTTCATTCACATATTCCTCTCCATAAATTGATTGGATGTTTCTAGCCACTTTGGCTGCTGAATTTCCTTCCTTGAAGTCATAAAGCATTATGTGCCTCAAATGATTCTTGGGTACTTCCATGTTAGCTGGGTTTTAATGAAACAAAATTTACGTTTATTGTTCTCTGAAATAAAATTTGATCAGTTTAAATGCATCTAAACATGAAAACAATGTTCAGTTCTATTACGCATTGTAAAATACTCTTTAAATTTAAAAAAGGTAAAATTCGGACAGAACTTACGGGATAACCTGTTATAACGATAGTTGCATGTATTAAGCTACAATGGTTGGTTTAGTTTTAGTATCAATAGTTTTGATGGATCTGTATCGAATACTAGCAGCGTGCATCATAGAGTAATTTAAGTACAAAGTGTAATATCTTTATAGCAATTAAGGGGGAGGGAGTTACTCCAATTTTTTCTTGAAACCAGCTCTTTATGCATAGGTAAACGTGCAAAGAATATCAGATGTATAATGGCTATTATTGTTTATTTCTTTCAGGGAAAAGTTACAAACGTTTTTTGGTTCCCCTGCTGAGCTTGCTGCTGTATGTAGAGTTGGTCGTCCTCTTGTTGTGGGTGTACGCCTCTCAAAACTGAACGATATTGAACGTGCTGCAACATTGTCTGTGAGACCGCTGCGTAAGTAGAGTGTGTTGCAGCAGCTGTCAATTGCAAACACATGCAAGCCTTGAGAAGATGCTTCTTTGAGACTCGTGCATATAAAGTAGCTGGGGAAAAAATGTTTCAACTGAATTCCTCCCTACCTTTATATGCATGAAACTTGATATTGAACAAGATACTGATATTCAAAAATCAAGTATGCATTTTTGTGCGACCTCTTCTTGGTGTAATAATTTTTAGACCGACTGCAGTGAAACTTAATGCGTACAAAGCCACACTAAAAATTCCTCTTTTAAATTTGGATGTGTGAAATGCAATACACAGTTTTTGTATCATAAATATTTATCTGTAATGATGATTTCCTAACTATTGGAGCATAAATTTTTCTTTAATATTTCACTACCTAAAAAGTGACATTGAACTACCGTATTTGACGGCATATAAGATTAAGTACTGAGCGTAAGCTGGGCTAGTGAGCGTCAGAGAGAATATTAATCTAAGCCTACGGGAGGTTTCAAACTTCACCTACGCTGGTGAGACGCAGGGCGATTTTTTGGGCTATAATTTTGTAAAAAAGTGCGTCTTATATGCCGTTGAATACGGTATTTCCAAATTTATATAAAATAGCAATTGCTGATGCTCAAATTTGCTACAAATTTTCTTGTCATTTTAAATATTATACTTGGTGCTAATCAAACAGTCATTAGTCACAATTAATAGTGTTCCTTCAATTTTGGGACACATGCATGTGTGGTGTTGGTGCATTAGCCTCCTCTCACTTTACCTGTATGTACAGAATGACTCAGGCATGTGAAGGCAATTTTCTTCACATTTAAGACTTTACAATTCCCTCATGTGTCTCGATGACTGAGCTTCATTTCGTGCTACAAGCTGTGTGTCCTGTGCAGATGTGAGCTGCCTACGCAGCCTCCCTGCCACTGCTGGGGAGCTGCTGCTGCAGCTGAGGTGGTCGCCATCGTGCTGGCATACGCCTGATCTACAAGACGACGACTTGGACTGGCTGCATTCTGTTGCGCAGCCTTGTGCTGCTGTGTGCAGGTGTGTGTTGTGCTGCTGTGTGCAGGTGTGTGTTGTGGTGTGCTGCTGTGTGCAGGTGTGTGTTGTGGTGTTGTGCTGCTGTGTGCAGGTGTGTGTTGTGCTGCTGTGTGCAGGTGTGTGTTGTGCTGCTGTGTGCAGGTGTGTGTTGTGCTGCTGTGTGCAGGTGTGAATTGTACTGCTGTGTTCACAAGAGTGTGGCATCACATCATGCCTTGATGTGATGATGAGCTTCATTAGGGTTTCTTCTTGCTTCACTGGTCTAATCTTTTCTTTTAATTTCAAAAGATATTTAGTGCACAGCTTAGTCATGACAAAATGTTTTTTATCACATAGTGTTCTCATTTATAGATTGATTCATCCACACCTTGTACAGTTCTTGCAAGCCTTACTCTTGCCACCATTTTATTCTTTTCCCAAACTCCTTGAATGCTTTTCATTTTGCTTATTCCTGCAATGCTCCCCTCCTGTCTTCATCTTTCCATCTTTTTTCAATTAAATTTTCATAATGTATTAGGAATTATGTTTTTACTTTCTTTATTTTACGCCTTAATGCTTTTAATTTGATGTACAGCTTTTTCCCCAGTCTTTGTTATCGGTTCTTATTGACCAATTTATTTATTGAGAGTGGTTGTGAAATACTTTTAACTTTGTTGTGGCCACTTGTTAATACTTGTAATTCCGCATATTTTTGGTTTGTGGTGCAGTCATAAAGTTCCCTCATGTTTTTTCTTCATTTGATACGTCCTTCAATCCTGACTGGATTTTGATCTCCTTCCAGCTAGATATAAAAAGTAGTTCAACTTTTAATTTAAAATCCTGGAAAGAAAGTCAATGAGTCACCCTTGTCTTTCTCATGCACTACAGTGTATAATAATGGAAAGTTTGAGAGTGTGTGTCCTACAGTTGTAGCACTCATTTTGTGGCATGATTCTGTCGAGCAAATTATCACGATTAATTTTTCTTGTATGTGGGATTGAGGGTAAATTCGTTATCTAATATTTACTTAATTTGTCGTGTGATTTCCTCAATTTTGTGTTGCACTCTCAGACGTAGATTGTTTTCTGAAGTGTTTTACATGGTAAGTTCTTTAGATGCTTTTCTCCTCTTCTCGTCTGTCTTAAATAGTGGCCACTCTTAGGCATTACGTGAAGAGCACACGGTGCTGCTGTTACTGTAGCTACTGCTGTTACTGTTACTGCAGTTGTTACTGCTGTTGTTACTGTTCACACAAGGACGCCTACCACCAGAGTGGATGTAGGACAAAGTGATGTCCTGTTATACATAGGTAGACTGTGTACTGTGCTCCTCTAGCCCAGGCATGCTGAGTGTCCACATCTGCGTCACTAGTTCTTGTTGCCTCTCGAGTGGTTCACGTTATCCTACAATGTGTTGGCATTGCTAGTTGTGAGAGACGGTATCATGGTTTTGTTGCAGATGTTAGATAGGCGTATTATTTCTTGCTCTCCAAGTATTTTATTCTATCCTCAAATTAGTTTGTGTCATTCTAGCGTCATCTAACATACCGTATATGATGGCATATAGGACGCACTTTTTTCCAAAATTCTGGCTCAAAAAATCGCCCTGCGTCTTATCATCGTAGTTGAAGTTCGAGACCTCCCGTAGGCTTAGGTTAATCTTCTCTCTGATGCTCACTAACCCAGCTTTACGCTCAGTACTTCGTCTTACATATATGCCGTCTTCGTCGTCGCGTCTTATATGCCGTCAAATACGGTAATTGTTGTGGTTGTGTTCTTGTCATTTTCTACTTCCAAAATTTTATGTGTATGTTCAGCATTTTTTATGTTTCTGAGACCCTGAATGTTTAAGTAAAAAGCAATGAATTGAAATTATACTGATGGCTAGTTTATGAAGTGCTCACATGGTTGCAATTGAATTCATCAGCAAATATAAAACGAACATCACACACACGACATTTCGGCTTAGGACTTCTTGAAGCTTATCAGGTTTCGTTACGCTGCAAGGGTGACAAATCAACCAAGATGTGGTCAGATGTATACCAGTAATGGCGGACATTTATTGAAATGTTTTCAAAACAATGACAGTCATGTATGTAGAATATATTATGAACTTTAAATGTTTATTTCTACTTTGTCCGGAAACTTATGGCTCACCTTGTATTTAATTGCCTCTTCTCTGTACTCTCATGAACAGCACTTGCCTCCATGTATCATATAACAAACTTACATCAAAAAATCCTTACTAATAATAATAATTTTTTGTGACTGCCCATGTATTTAGGTCCATAACCCATTGTGCGGACTATCACACATGTCTTACCACTAGTGTTAAGCTAGATATGTTGTCTGTGAGTCAGGTGTTGTTGCATATTTTTTTTTATTTTTCCTTTTTGCCACATGGGGTCTTATGACTTGATCGGCATTAGATGGGCGGAGACGAATAAAAAATTAAATAAACGTTATTTCGATGCATCATAAAATACAATATCTATTCACAGTGCATAGAATCGGGTTTTTAGTTTTCAACGCTAGCCTCGTAAGACTAGTGATGACACTATTATAAAGTCCTTACGAGGTTTGTATTCGGCAGATAAAACCTTGAAGGCCTACCCCAAGGTTGAGATGCAGTGTGGCTGTCTATGATGAGAAAACCAGACTGAGAACTCTGATACTTACTTCTATTTCCTCAGTGATACGTGACCCTAAATTCACACGAGGTCTGTCCCTTAATATCGTGGATCACTGCAAAGGTCGCTCCTGTTGTGGCTGAGGTGATTGAACCAGGAATATGATAATTAAAATGATGATAATGTGTCTGAGTGTGCAGGCCGGAGCTGTACCTGCCGAGATGCCACCTCAGTTCAGAAGGCATGGAGACACTGCTTGAGAAGCAGTGGGGCTGCGGCAGCCCGCGTCTCACCCTCGTCTTGGAAAACGACTACTGTGACTCCAAGTCTAAGCTAGAGGAGCTCGCTCGTCAGAAAGGCGTTGTCGTGAAGTTCATGTGCTGCAAGGACTGGGTCGTCTGAAGTATCTATCCTTCCCTCATTTCATGCTTGAGTTCATTACGCTTTGTTTGATTAAGCCTGGTGAAATGAGGCTCTTTGTATTTTCTGGGTGGGATGACTCTCACAGCTATCGTGAGAATATAGATCAAAACTAACATTGATTGTGCTAGCTAAGTTGTGTTGTACAAAATGATCTCAAAGAATTCTTAAGTGATTGCTATTTATGAAATGTGTTGAGGCATAAGGGTCGAATTTTGTGTTTAACTGAGTTTTCGAAGAAATAATGGTAATGATTATTTTGAGTTGATATCTTAATTTTGCTGTAAACATTTGGCCCGCAAATCGTCGTTGATATGCTTAGCTAAAGAAAATGGATCGTCTAGAAACAATCAAGCCAGCTGCTGTTGACAAAATATAAAGCTGTATGTAATTTATGTGTCCAGATATGGTAATTCATCGGCAATATTGAAGAAATTACACTTTAGGAAAAAATTGAATCCACCTTTGGATTTCTGTGAGAGTGGAATGCTTAGTTCAGTGTGGTTCTTTAGATAAGCATCTCCCTTTTCATACTGGTAAAGCAATTTACTTGTTTTTCTCAAATTGATCCGATATTTTTCTACTTGTTTTTGTTTTGTTGAATTGAATTGTTGTATTGGATATTAAATATTCCTGAGCTCCAGACATGGAGGTATTCTGATAGTGTGTGGCCTCATCATTGTATTATGGGGAATTAACTTTCTTCATTGCTATACATAGTTTTTCACTGCTGGTGTTGCTGACGGATTGCAGTATCGTTCTTTTATTATTCATGGGAAAGGCCGATGTTCGATGCCACGGACTCCTCGAGGGACACTGCCCTTGCTAAAAATATTCTTTGGATACTGTACTTCAGACTTCTCTGTAATAATTGTCTCAACGCAAATTTTTAAGAGGGCTGCACTTCTTTTTTGTTGATTTTATGGTGAATGAGCCTCGGCTCAAAACATCCGAAATAAAATATATGTTAGGGATTTTTTTTGCCATTTTGTTTCGTGTTGATATATCCTTTACAGTTGAGGATCATAGCTAAACATGTATTTTATAAGTGATTTCGTATTCTCAGGGTGTGACGGGTATGAAAAGCTTTACACTACACAGTCACAACGTAATGTTTTTTTTTGACTAAACGTGGGTGCCGCTATTCAAGGATTTCGATCTCGAGCTTTGAGATTTCGTTCCTAAAGATTCGTTTTGAGTTTTCAAACTTTACTTTAGCACTATCTTTTTATATTGTTCAGAGGTGAATCTCATAACCGCTCAAGCGCTGGTTCCTAGACAAACACCTTGACTTTATAGTCACTGTATCTACAAATTTTTCTATGTAGGACGCTGCTGCTTTCGTTAGTTGACCTTGCCACATCGTAGTGCTTTTTTTTGCACATCCCTACTTCTGGTAAAAGATAACAAAGTGTGGACCAGACCCCATTTGGAGTTGCATCAAGGGATGGGTGACCTACAAACATTCTCCACTCTCTAATGTTTTACACAGACACTCATATAATCTTTTACCCAGCACTCTTCTTACTCTATCCACTCACACCTCGGTCTACCGCATGCACACCTACTGATTGCATTAGTTTTAACCGTACGCTAAATGATGGCCTGGTGCGCTAATTGGTGGTGCGTTGTCTTAACCGTACGCTAAATGATGGCCTGGTGCGTAATTGATGGTGCGTTGTCTTAATCATACGCTAAATAATATTTCCCTCCATAAGCTACATCATCTTAATGACCTGTCCGCTTTCCCATCATATTGTTCTCACTACACCTGTTCTCCGTCAGTCTTTATTTATCACCCAATTGACCATTGTTGCTCTTATTATACTTCTCTAGCATCTCTTCTCGAGTGCTTCTGAGTTTTATCTTTATTCTGCTCTCAGGGCTCAAACTTCTTCACTCACACAAACTTCTTCACTCACACAAACTTCTTCACTCACACAAACTTCTTCGCTCACACAAACGTCATATTTCACTCATCCCAAGCCCCTGCAATGCAACACTTCTATCAACGTCCCTCGTGTCAGGTATCTCCTCCTCCCTCTCTTTCCACTTGCAGTAATTTACGCCATCATAAATTTGAACCTGGCATGCATTCCTGCAGCATTCTACCGTTCAGATTAACTCATCACCGTCCTTGAGTTCGCAAAACGTTAGTTCTTTCTATTGCATACTTTTCACTCACTGATTCCCTTCAGCTAACCGTGAAGACGGGGATGTGTAGGATTCCTGAGCCCCTCTCCTGGGAGGTATGCTAATAGTTTCTGTCATATGTAGCATTCTTAGGGAAAGTGATGATCTGTACTACCTGCAAGAGGTTTAGCAGTATTGGCTGTGACATCCAGTTACTGGATGCAATTTTTGGGTTAGGGAGGCTGTATTTTTTTACTAGCGTCATCTCTTTCTCGAGAAAGTGGCCAACGTGTTATTTATGCAAACTTCAGTGCCATCGTTTCTAACGTTGTATTTTTATTCTTTTATTTTGTTGAATGTAATATTGAATGGTCAAAACGCTACTATTAATTCGTTCTGGTTTTCAGTATCTTTATAATGATTATACGTTCAGCTTTAGTTACTAATCTATTGATAAATTGCCGATGTTCTTTTAATAAATTGTCAGTTCTGCTCTGCTTTCTTCTGTATCGTTTTAAATTAAGTGGCATCAAAGATACTATCATTCAGCTCAACTAACAATTTTGGTTAACTCTGTGCGCCTCAAGCACATTTTTTCTTTCTTTGACCCACCTTTCGCTGTAGTCGAATGAAAAAATAAGAACTCTAATTTGGGATTACGGAAAAAACGCTATCATTACACCAATCCTCTACCACAGTAGTAACATGGAACACTGGATAGGATTTAGTAAGCAATCGCGTCTGTGGAATGTAACTGACTCGTCATTCTTTGGTGCATAACATCTGGTTCTTGCTTAGTTGTGCTGTTGTCCGGTCTTCTGTGTGGCCTCCGTGGTGCTAATTCTGGACGTAGAAAACTTCTACGACTGTTTGGACAATTTCTACGTTCTGTTTTTTATAATTAGTTTTTATACCAATGATGATGGACTATAGTTATCTTTTGCAATTATTATACCAAAGGTGGCTTCCTAGGCCTAATATCTGAAGCTTCATTGTCTGTGCCCTCACAATGGTCGCCCTTCTGAGCTTAGTTTACTATGGCAACTATTTTTAAGATTTCTACAAATTTATTGCGTTTCACTTGAGAACACTTGTGTTTGTGTGTTAGTTAAGCATCATAAGAAGCAAGTCAAATCAGATTTGATACACTGCGACATCAAGAGTACGACTGTACGTCTACTCATATATTAAGACGTACTTATATTCGTCCACCTTGCCATTAATTTTTTTAATAAGCTATATAATCGTCCGATAGACCTAAAGTTTTTATTGTTAAGGTAAACAATTTATGAACAGTCTGAATTTACGAAGAGTTGTGTAGTCTATTAACTGTTTGAAACGGTTTAGAATAATCCAGATAACTGGCTTTGTAGTACTATTACAAAGTATTATTTATAGATTAACTTGTGTTTTGTTGTCTCCAGTTTTTATTGTCTTCGGACATGAGCGTGGAAACAAGATTCGAGAGCTTTTCAAGAGGGCCTGCTGTGCAGCCCTGCGGTGACGGCACCAGTTTCAACTATCGAATATTGCCTAGTTTTCCAGAGTCTAATTAATTTTCATGTATACTTGTTGCTTTGATCGGTCTGGCTTTTAGCTTTATGTTCTGTTCGTTTATATTGACAATTCAGCTTTTTTATCCTTTGTTTTGCTTTACTTTTTAAAGAGTGAGAAAAAATAGGTTGAATAAAATTGTTATAAAATGTTGAAAGAATAATAGCTCTTGGTGGTCAGTAAGTTACTTGAGCTGACAGTGGCGGCTGGGGCGATAAGGGTTCGAAGCTGCGTAGATGCACTGTAACTTCACTATGATGAGACAAAATTCATACACGCCCAGGTCGCATAATACTGGGTGCTCTGCAGGAATTTTTCTGAAGCGTGTTGTTTTTACAATTTTTTTTTCTAAATTTTGCGCTCGTCGACAGATATATTTATGTATTATGAGCTACTCTCAGAAGGGTATGTTGATAGTGGCTGTTTTCGTGTGTGTGTACTATGAAGCATGGCCTCGTTCTTCAGTGATAACGCTAGCTACTTTACGTAGAATTGCCCCACTAGTTGCAGTGAGCTACTGTGAGTGTAATTTTGTAGTTAGGGAAGCCTTTATTTGTACCCCTTTTTATGTCTCTCTTGAAGAATAAACCTGTATCATCTAACCAACTTTTTGCACGAGTGTTTTTATTTTTATTTATTTTTTCGGGATGTTTCCGCTTTTTTGATGCTCCAAGCTAGAAGTTTGTTGACCGAGACGCTGAAATTTTACCCCATGTACCACCTACCTGAGTTTCACTGTGATGTTCGTCCTAGTTTAGTATGAGCGGAGGTTTAAACCTGAATACAATAAACTGTGTGTAAAGAAAGCACACTGATGGAGTGTCTAATTGCCATTTTTGATGTGGCGTTAAGGGTTGTGAGAACTTCTACCAGTCTTCTCTAATGTTGGCGACGACGTCATACTGTTTGTTATTCGTTTGTCTAATGAAGCTCCTTCGCCTTACTCCGGTGATGACCTCTCGACCAGTTCAGCCTGTCATCTTCATTCAGTCTTCCTTTGAATAGCTACCGTGTGCATCACTAAACAATGCAGCTTGTGGGCTGGTGCATTAACTAGCCAAAAAATAATTCTATGAATGAATATGCATATTAATGTGTAAATTATGTATGTTTAAAGTACCGTAAAAGCTAGAACTATTTCTAACTTTTGTATTGCTGTCTAGATTGTGCATTTTAGCTTCATTAGATTTTTTGATTGTTGTATTTCATGTAGTTTTTGTTACGATTTCTTCCCTCATTTCAATTTTAATCGGAGGCTGATCGGGTCATGCTGACATTCTAATGCAATGAAGTTTCAAACCAGACATCTCGATCCCTGAAGGTAGATGAAGAAGACCAAGGGCCAGGGTAGGCCTGAATTGGACTACGTCGAAAATTTCCTGACCCACTTACAATCTTCATTCATTTCGATTTTTGCATTCATTCCTGCTATTTTTCTGAGCATGTCGTTCATTCACTTCATTCAGGGGTGGAAACTTGGTTCGACTTCCAATCTTCTTCCTCGCTCTTCTGACGCAGTCACCTTCTCATTCAAACTCCGCTCAATCTCTCAGGGCGACCTTAATATTAAAATATATATTTCGTTCGCACCTAATTTGGTTCTCAGGAAGTAAAATTCTAGGTTTTCAGGCTTACAGCTGGATGACATCAAAGCTCTACCTCTGCACTGCATCATATAATTCGCTTCTGTAGGGGTAATCAATTTCAATTCTCAGGTTATTTCACAAATTTCCCGCACCACTTCGTTTGTATGCCGCCATTTTCAGTTTTTGATTGTGGGCATCATGCATGAGTTGTGTTCAGTCTCACATACTATAGGAAATGTTCACCCAAACTCGATTTAATTTTGTCAAGAATTCCCATAATTGAACGATTCTTTTGATATGACACGTTTGATTGAAGCGAACTTGATAAAACAGTACAATAAATAATAAGTTTCCTGCTGACTATTGATGGAAATCCTTTTATAAAATCTTACCGAGACTATATGTATAAGTAAGATATTGTTTACTATTACTCACTACGAGAGGGACTGCATGGAGGCGGGAGGTGGTGCTCCGAGGGGAACTATACATCAGCTCGTCCCGGGAACTTAAAGCTCCTCGGTGTGTACGGAGGAATTCTCAATTCCGCTGTTGAAGACGTGTGCTAGTTGTGTCTGTCCTCGTTAGTGAACCCACGATGAAATAGGGCTTCTCAGCAGTAACTCTACTTACTCTCAGTGCGATCAACAAGGCTTGATGGAGCTTGTGGACTTAGTAAGCTATGTCTTGCTTGTTTTTAACCTTTTCGGTACCATGATGCAAATATCAAAACCTTTTCAACATATTTAACATCAAATTTAAAAAAAGATGCTTTGTAATGTTTTACGGTCACTGCATTGTCCTGATCAAACTGTAGCTTGCACTGCCCTATCAGCGTTTGCACAGACACACGTGTTGCTCTGCATGTTAATAGGCGAAAAATGACTGCGGCTATCAGAGATGACATCGGGACTGAAAGGGTCAAACTTCTGTGTTCCTTTACTGAGAAAGCTGACGTATCGTAAAACCGACCTCTCTCACTAATGTCTAGAATTTTTTTCATTTCACTTTCGTCTTTTCAAGCCGCTTTTTTCACTACTGGTTGCAGAAACCATAACTTAGGGTACGTGTCGTAGTGGAGTCACTTAGACAAGTTTGTTATTGTATGTTTTTATGTTGCCCGTCATCATGAATTGGAACTTGAGTTTAACCATAGGAGCAGTGCAATATACAATATAAGTAATTGATTAAGATCACTGTAACTTAATGAAAAATGCGTTTATTGAAAATTTGTGCACAAAGTCTCTGGAGTCATACTTTAACATTTAATTTATAAGCGCCCTTTTAGCATGGATGCCTGCCTTGATACGAATTCGTCGACACTACCTCATCAAGTAGTTTTAATTTCGTGTAAATATGTTACTCGGAAGATATCGATTGGTTTCTTATTCAACAACTCTAAATACGGAGTAGTTCAGTGAATTTAAATCTGGTGAGATTGGTGCTCATATGTTAGTATTAAAAAAGTATATCGCATTATTATAAGTTAGAAACACGATTTTAGGCAATTAACGGTATTTCTTCGTTATTGTTCCGAGGGTGAGAATAATGCAGTGTTTGAACAATCTTACTTTATGACCACGGATGTACTCGTAACTCCCTAATAAAGCCCAATTCATTTATCACACAGGAGCAACTAAATTGCATGAGGTGGAACAGAGAAGCTGCTCGTCACCATGGAATTAGATAGGAGCACTGCCGAAAACCACTGTTGGAAATCACTTGATGTTTCGTAATTGAATGAAAATATTCATAAAGATGGCAGATCTGCAAATGTTTTTATTTTTTTCCAATAATGATAAATTAATGATTGAAAAATGTGTTCATCGAGTATTCTGTGTGGGTATTTACCTTCATATGTTTTTTTGTGTACTTATATTTTCAGATTGTTGCTCAGTTGGTCGACCAGTAGGCATCGCTTTTATATAACTACTGCAGAATATCTACCCCATAAAATTTTTTAATAATCATTTTGTTGATCATCACTCGAAACACAGTTTTTCTTTTCTTTTTGGAGGTAAAATACTGTTTTTACGCCCCTCACTCTAGAAAAGTACTGCAGTAAAATAATTTTGAAACAAATATTGTTAACGTAAGCACTTAAAATAATTTCTGTTACTTGGAAACAAGAAACAACAAAATAATGAATTTTTCAAGTTTCATTATTGAGACAAGATCGTCCAAAACCTGTTCAGACTCGTTTCATTGATGTTTTGTGACGAACTTGCTCACAATTTGGAATCCAGTCGTGCAGGAATCTATGGCCGAAAGGGGCTAGTTTCATCATATGCCAAAGTGCTTACGGATTTAACTTGGGCGACAAAAGTGATTTAACATATAAAGGTGAGGAGTGGCCTTTGTGTTCAAACCTGTAAGGAAGTAAGCAATTATGTAGTGAACTACTGTACATACCTTTATTTTACCTGTGGAAATATAGCCTGGTAGTTTTTCTCTCCTAGTCATATTCAGACAGTAGTAAGAAAACATAATCCGTGTTCAGATTATACTCACGAATTCATTCTCTTTTATATGTTCAAACTTTGATGATTAATTTCTTATATATTTGTAGTCAGTTCATTTGAGTTTACACTAATTTAACTAAATTAATTTTTTTTGTAAATTGAAGGAATTTTTTCATTTATTTGTTATTTCATTTTTACCATTAGTCATTGTACGTTCCAGTTAATTAATACTTGTGAATTCTCCAAGTTAATGATGTGAAATTATAATTTATTGTTGTAAACAATTAAAATTAAACTTTTAAGTTTAATTTCAATTAGGTCTGATGAAAATTACTCTCTAAACTAGTTGTGATGGAGCATTTTCATTATTATAAGTTTTTACATTGTCTTTGGATTAAAATGTGAAGGAGGCACTGTCAAAAGTTAAAAAAATTAATATGAATGGTAATTTAAGTGACCTCTACATGATTTAATTATGAATTAAATGTTGCTTATTACCCTTCATCTGTTTTTATTGATTCCACATAATTGATATATTTCTCTTTATTTTTTAATGTGATAAACTTATTAAAGGTTTTACACCTTGATATCTAAGTCTACTTGGAAAATTTTGGAAATTAATAACAAAGGGTGACTTGTTTTTATATTTCATCATACTAGATTGAACAAATATATTTTTTATCAAATATCTATTTTTTCAGTTGACATTTTTACAACAGTTGCATTTTAATTTCTTGTGCTATGCATCTAAAATAAGCTGTAATTTTTAAAAATACATCTGTAGGTTTGTCTAATGTAAATTGTGAAAAAAACAACTGATTGAAAATTTAGGTTAATATTTTGATAATTATGGTCACCCGAAAAATAATGATCATTATGGTACTCTAGTTAAGATCACAATTCTGTATTGCCTTACTGCAAAAACAAAAATTGTTGAATTAGTAATGTTGAAAATGAAGAAGGAATAGATTATAAATTTCATTGAAAGTTTGTAATAATTGAGGAACACTGTTGGCTTCAAACAAGATAGCATAAGTATTTACAATATTGTTCAATCAATTGGAAATCAATTACTGTTACACTGAGATGTTTGTTTCTAAGCTGCTGGCTGTTCTGACTTTTTATTGTATGCTTGTTGCACACATTCTGTTCAATTTCTTCAGTTCTTTATCTGGGTTCCATGGCAGAAGGAGCAGGGATAAAATATTTACTTGGGCAAGAATTTAAATTTTATTTGCTGATCACAAGTGAAAATTCATCATGTTACTATAATCTTTTTTTTAATTTATAAGTTACAATTTTTTTCTATATTTCCTTTTCCTTCATTCAATTATTTTTCAATACTATATTTCATTTCAAATTAATTTCTAAAACATGTATAATAACATAATCTTTGTGCAATTGTTGATGAGTTTAGAATTGCCTAGTAAGATATTATAATTGAAGTATGGTTTAGTTGTAG
Source organism: Trinorchestia longiramus (assembly GCA_006783055.1). Lineage (NCBI taxonomy): Eukaryota > Metazoa > Arthropoda > Malacostraca > Amphipoda > Talitridae > Trinorchestia > Trinorchestia longiramus. The sequence continues at coordinate 33,493 of VCRD01001451.1, read as the reverse complement.
AGTCTTGTATCATCAGAAACCCATGTTTGTTATTAATGTGATAAATTTAATTACCAGTTAGCACCAGTAGAGAATAGAAGAATAGCTATGCTATAGGGTTAATAAATTCAATGTTGATATAAAAGTGCTCCAATTTTCCTCTGAAAAAGCATTATTTTAACTGTTCAAGTTCATTAATGGTTAGAAAATCCCTTCTGAACTTAGCAAGGGGTTCTGCCCCACAGATACAGTGTGTGTCTCTGCCTTTTGATGGTTTCATAATTGCCACACTTGGCTCTAAAAAGCTGTTGTCATTTTCAGATTAGGCTGTGAAAAATTCTCATAGATTTTGAGAGCACTCAGTCCCAATGGTTGTCTCTACTTCATTAATCTTGAGTTGAGTTTATTAGTGCAATTGGAATTGCTCCTGTTGAAGAAAGGAACTCAAAACCCATATCACTTTAATGAGTCTTGTGGGATAAGTTTGGACAAAAAGCTTCTAGAATTAGCATTTAAGATTGTAGGTTTTATCTGCATATGGTAGGCTTTTATTATGGTCAAATATTTTATTAATAGAAGTAGTGCAGCAAATTGAATAATTTTTCTAGAGACTGTAAGCTATGTATGTAGATTCCATCCCTCATCACTTTAGTGTATGGTATTTAAACTGATTTCTACTTTATGTATGCTAGTTTTTATTCTTATGCAAAACTATATTAGTGTTTATATTTAAGGAAATCTGCTAGTCAAGGTTTAGGTTAAATTACAGTAGTTAATAAAATGATTCTTTCACCCCTAGCCATCTAAATCTTGAGAGAAATGGAAGAGTCACTTACACAGCTGCGTTCAGAAGCGTCAACTAAAGATCTGCGCACTGCCATCGAGACCCTCATACAGATCTTGCGCAACATCCATCAAAATTCAACTAATGATAAGTTTAGGTCTGTAATTCTTTCATGATTTTCTGTTTGTCTTAAAACTTATTGATTTAACCTTCAAGTTTTGCTGTAAAAAGTCAGTGCCTCCAAAGTTAAGAATGCAATTTTTTACTTTTTTGTAATATTTTACTTGTATCTTAATGAAACCTTAAATTTTTTTACTGATAAGTAATTAGAAAACATTTGATTTAGTTTGATGATGCAATATTTGGGTAAAGAAACATTCTAATTTATTAATTCATTCATTGCATGGGTGGTAACAACTTTTCTGAATAGTTTCCAACTGATTTTTATATGTTGCCTATAGATCTACGAGTCTCAACATTTTTCTTATATTTTACTTGAGTAGCTGTACTGGTATTGTAGGATTTTCTAGATATTTAAATGTTAAGAATGCATAAATGGGATGCAATGTGGATGGATGCATTACATATATGTGTTGTTTATGATACAATAAATTGGATGTATTTTCTCTGTTTTGGTAATTTATGAATCTTGTGGGTAATTTTCTTCACAGAAAAATTCGAACCACCAACGCCAAAATTGTAGAAAAATTTTGGAGGTTTGAAGGTGCACGGACGTTTCTGCTGATCACAGGATGGAGATGTGAAGGAGAACACATAGTTCTGGATTCTGATGTTGATGTAGTGGATGCACTGAACTTTCTTGTTGAAAACAGGTGAGTATTCTTTTATTATGAATGTTTATTAATGCTGGCTTTTGTGTGGCTTTAAAAAATATTATTGGCAGTCATATCACTTTATTTTGTTCACTCTTGTTTTCATTCCAGGTTTGTGAGGCCTTCTGAACAGGAATGGGTTGCTGAAACAAAACAAATTATTGTAAACCCTGAGAAAGAACGTGACCTCCAACTCAGAGCTGAAGCCATGAAAAAGAAACAGAGGGAGATGGAAGAGTTGATGAAGGACATGGTAAGTTATCCTGATGTTTTGGGTGCTCTATGTAAGAGAAACAGAAAGTTAAAGGTGTCTACTGAAATTATAATTCGTATTTCAATTGTTGAGAAAAGGTTTTCTTAATTCCCAATATTCCATGTGAATATGATAGAATATGGTTAAACTTTGATAAAGCTGCTTGTTAATTGGAATGGTACCTATTACCTCCTTAAACCTTTCACTTTAATAAACCTCCCTTAAGTCCTACTTTGAGAGTAAAAACTGAGCTATGCATGTGCACGTCACTTCTTCTAATCATGACGTAGGAATGAAATACATATTTATTTTTTCTAACGCTGTCAACCGTCGGTGATGATGAGCATTTGTTCTGAATTACGAAAACCAACAACTACAACGGAGCGCAGTGAGAGATGCAGGAGCTGAGTAGTTTTGTTCATGGAAGTATAAGCGGAGTAGTTTCAGTATTGGAAGCGTGAGCTGAGTAGTTTCAGTATTGGAAGTGTAAGCCAAGTAATTTTGTTGTTGCAGGACGAGCGTAAGGAAATTGCGGCCAACATCATCGCCGAGCATCGCAACGACATGGAGAAGAGAAAGATCCACCGTAGAGTCGGCCAAACAGAGACCCCGGGTAGCCCTTCCACCGCCCTTGTTGTGTCCAAACCGAGACCTGTTGCTTCTCCTGCTACCCACAGACTTGCATCTCTGCCTCCGGCTCAAGCTTCGTCTAGCTACCATATCTAGGAAAAAGCCCTGCATCTATTCTGTATTCGTATACATATATTTTGACAGGTATTGTGTGAAGTGTTTGAATAGCTCACCGCGTTCAGAAGAATTTTTTTTTGGGCAGTTGCTCTGCTCTCAGTGCTTGGCATGCTTAGGTACTAGGTGAAATGTAGAGACACGCGTTTCTGTTAGAACGAGTGTTTTTTATTCCAGAGCCATGTTTTTTCTTTATTATTTGAGTGTGGGTTCTTCATATCTATACGCTGTCGTTATTTAGGTCGTTCTCATTATTTTGTTTTCCTTGGAACATCGATTAAGCAAAGATCTGCACAAACATATTGTTTCTTGCAAAGAAAAACAAGCGTTCTGACTTTTTAAATTACAAAACTACTGATTTATTTTTTCTGGTTCGCAAAAATCTGACTATTGTTAAAGCGTTTCTGTTCGTCTATGATTTGCTTTTGAATTTTAATTGTTGTAAAAGCTTAGTTGTTTATTTACATCAAACCAATTATTGGAACCTAGGTGTTGTAGTGTAGTTTATTGACTAGGACAACAATTCTCACTCTTGACTATTTTTATTGCATCCCAACTGTATAGTTTATTCATAATCATTTACCACACTCGCTTGTTGCTTCTTCTGTTCCTATCACTATTACTCATATTGTTACTTGAATTCTGTTTTGAAATTTCTTTTGAATCTTTGATTTCAAAACCTGTAGGTTTTCTTGTCATGTGCGTCATGCACTTCTTGCGCGGGCCCTACTTTCGCTCTGGTTTTCATACAATTCAGGTATTCTATCCTATGTTCATCTGTGAAATAGGTCTTTGATTTGTAAATGTGCTCATCATGAAGCCGTCTCTTCATGTTATGCCGTCCAAGCATTCATTTAAAAAAATTCTTTTACTGCTTGAACTTATCAAACACTTCGTGTCATCGGAATGCTAATTGGATAAATTTCCACAGTTGAGAGTGATTTGAATCGAAAGCCTATCACTGCAGTATGGATATAATAGTTTTGTAGTTTTAATTTTGTTTCTGAGTTAATAATCAAAATTTATTGCTTCAGTCGTTGACATATTTTGTTATTTTTGTTCGTATCCTAATTTCGAACTTTTTATGAAGTGAGCTTTTGTGTGACGGTTTTTCCGATACTCCGCACAAATGTAGGCAACTCGTCTGTTTATTCGCCTCCGAATCGGAACATGTGAAGGTATTCTAATTATTTTCAGTTGGAAGCTTACACAATAAAGTGATAACAGGATAAAAAATTGAAAGCACGAAGTAAGATAAACAAGGAAGGGGAGGCAACAAGTATCACACTCTAAGTGTACATGAATTGATGTAAATTGATAACGAATTAGAAACTGATGTATTCTGAAATGCAATACAGGCTCGGTAGCACTTGTAGGTTCGTGTCAGGCTCAGAAATGCTTGCTGGAGACCTGCTAATGTTTCCAGAGTCCGCCAACCTTCTCTCGAGCATCTGCAATGCATTTTTTGTTTGTCTTTTTGTCCACCGGACGAGTTTGCGCTATTTCGTTTGAATAGTTTTTCTGGGAGTAACGTGGATGAAACTACTCATCATACTTGTTTGTATATTCCTTGTTCTTTTTGAATGTTGACAGTTCGAATGAGGTATTCAATGCTGTATTCGGCTAGCTTATTTCAAGATGATTGATATTTTTCCTTTATATTTCCTTGTAACCATTGTGGTCATTGTGATTTAACGGATTCTCTGTTGTATTAGTTTTATGTCTATTCATATACTTTGTAGAAAATATCTAGCATTTATCAATTTACAGTTGATTGTATCACTCTTTTGTAGTTAATAATTCCCGAGGCTTCAGTTAACATGCAGTTTATTTTCTAGGACTGTTTAATGTGAAACTGCTTTGTGGGTTAAATTGTAGCTCTGTAATAGAAGAGGGGACTGATCGGGAGGTGAGAGTGTTGAACATTTAACGTTGTTCAGGTGTGATGGAAAAGTTTGCATAAAATCTTACGCAAAATTTATATTTTATGCGATCAAAGTTAATAGTCGAGAGGGAATTATTTCTATTTCGTGTTGAGCTAAAAGCTTTGGCGCAGAAAATTTGTCCAATTTTACTTGTGCTAAGTTAGCTTTTAAATTTATTGCGCGTTTGTGTGTAAAATTATGTTCACATTGTGTGATGTGAATTTGTAATGCACGGTAAAATTTTTGGTTTTTAAGCACCTTGTTATCATTATTTACTTAGGTGGATTAGAATAATCGTTTTTTTGCGCGAATGCAAGCACTAAAAAGTACCTATTCAAAATGATAACAAGGTTTATATTTACGGGACAGGGATTCTATTCCGCGTGTAATAAAATTACATACCTTGATAGTCTCGTCATTTCCTGGACAGTGGCGGTGAGCAAGTCCAAGTCCCGCACCGTGACTATAAGCTGCCAGTTGCACGTTTTGAGAACCTGGGCCAGGGCATTTCTTTCAGATTAACACGTTGACTCCAAAGTGGTATGAATGTGTACCACTGAGGTTAGGTTCTGTAGTTTTTTCAGATCCTTCTAGTGGCTATGCGTACAAAGCGAAGATTTACACCAGTCAGGCAATCGGAGGCAACGTGTTAACCTTTGCTTTATTGCACTAGCCGTTGATTTCCCAGTTCTTTGCGCTCTATAAAAATCATGGCTTCACCTCACACTCACTTTTGACTTCGCTTTTAAGTAGAACAAACCTCGTTTAAAAAAAACTTTCCCTTGATTCCTAACTACACCACCACTTTGCTGTATACTGCATCCATTTTGCTCACCGCGTTACAGCGGAAGCTTTCGTTGGTGGAATTCATCGTATTTTTGTAATACTGTAAACCTGTTAAGAAAAGAAGTTACTTTGGGAATCAGTTCATGGTGCAGTCAGCTTTCCAAATCATAATTGAGAACTTAAAAATATGTATGGTTGGTAGGTAGGTCAATTTTGTAATTATGTAGAGTGACTACAAAAAATGAACCCTTTTTCATATTGTTGTGATTTGGTAATTGTTAAAGCTAGAAGGAAATGAGTTTTATTACGAACAACAGGTTTGAAAATTTTATTTCGCATCCTAGATATTGTCTGAATGAATGTAAGAAGATACCAAGTGTTTTCCAAAATGAAATATATTTTTAAAAGGCCTTAATTTGAATACTACTAGCGCTAAGAGACTTGGAGAGGTCTCATTAGAAAGAGCAAAGTCTAAAGTTTTATTTTGTATCTAGAATACGATGTTACCTACCTTATTTTAGTTCGTAGTACTTCCAATGTGCGTAAATTTGTATTTTGTGTACATTTTTTAGGACACCCTGTACGTGTCTGTCTCTCTCTGTCTCCATTTCTTCATCTTTCTATTTGTGAATATCCGTCCCATTTCTTCCTATAAATTACTGAAAAAAAATTGTTGAACTGAAATCAGAACGGGTTTACATGTATTATAAACATTGTATTGTGGATACCAATGGCGCTGGATTACTATAAAATACGCCATTTTTCCCCGTCATTAACCATCTACACGGAATGTTATCGGTAGATAAGATACAGAATGGAAGTTCTAAATAGATGTATTCATGAAAAGTGTTCATTTAAAGCACAATAATTCGACGCGAATATTCAATACATTCGTTTTTATATGAACTTCAAATCAGTCAAATCTAATCAAACTTGTAACGCAACTAGTGTACAAGTGCCATCAAAAATGATGGCAAATACTCATTATTATTTGCTATCAGATATATTTGTCCTCTTTGTTGTCCCATAGCGACTGCATTGTGATTTCTCCTTCTCGTAGCTCTTTCGTTATTTTCATTTGCTTGTAGTTCTTGCATTCTGTGACGCATGTTTTCTCTTCTTTGATTTCTTTCATTTTCAGTGTCATTGGCAATTCTTTGCTGTGCTCTACGACTTAGATCTCCTCTCCTTTGATATGTTTCTTCTTCAGTTTCACCGGCAATCCTTTGCTGCATTCTCTGTCTCATCTCTTCTTTGATTTGCCTCTTCTTCAGTTTCATTGGCAATCCTTTGCTGCACTCTCTGCCTATCTTTTCTCCTTTGACTTGATTCTGCCTCAGTTTCAGCAGCTATTCTTTCTTGCGCTGTTATTCTGTGATTCCTTCTACGAACATAACGCTGGTCATCCTCCTGTTCACGCCTCTGCGCCTGCCTTAGTCTTGCTGCTGAGCGTATGGCCTCTAGTCGTTCTTGTGAACTACTTGCATACTGATCCCACCTCTGTTGCCTTACAACAGCTTGTTGTTCTTGAGATAATCTTTCTCTCGCTCTTCTTTTTCGCTCTCGATTCAGTCTTTTTTTTTGTTCGAGTGGAGTTTCCATGCTTACGCTTATTTCAAATGTAACTTATTTTTCTTATGACAGTAATAAACACTTAGAATACAGTATTTTTGAGCCGCAATAGAAATAGTTATAGCCATTCGTCTCATATCCTAG
>VCRD01001451.1:13656-26244 GCA_006783055.1 Trinorchestia longiramus | reverse complement strand
TTAATTATTAGAACAATTCAACAAAACACCGTAAAAGAGGACCGTATGGTCCTTTTCGTCGCTAAAGGGTTAAAGCTTTTGATCCTGTCGTACACAAGCTATTTCGCATATTTTTTCAGCTGAATTTCTTCATAGCTGTTGAAACTTCGCGTGGAGTAGACGCCAAATATTCGGAGTACAGGCTCCTGGTTAAATAATAGTTTGTTGCTTGCTTGGTCCGTCTTTCTGTCACGCTCTTAAGGATTTAGATAGGAGGAAATTCGGTAGAGTATACATGTATTGTAAGCATTGTATTGTGGATACCAAAGATACAGTCTTCAGTGTGGAAACTCCTTCACAAAGGCCGCGTCCACTGCCAAATAAAATGAAATAATTTCGTAAAAAACACGTGAATTTTCACGTGTGTGTCTACTAGTAACACATTATAACGAAGCATTAACATTTGTTTCTTATTTTATTTTGTTCCTTTTGAAGATAATATTCCCAATCCAGTGAGGTTCAGAGTTAGTACAAGTCACTTTTATTGAAACAAATATGTACGTGTGCCTACCAATATTTCTCAGGCTTTTTAAGCATGGTCCCACTGCTGTTCAAACTACATGCTCATTGCCTGGGAATCCGTGTCAACTGCCATGGATTTCACTTCGTATGCCCTTGTGCTAAGCTTCAGTCTGGTCCCCATCATGTGGGTGTCTCCTGTGCTGGGACTCCTCACTAACGCTCAAATCGCTCTACGGTCTTTCCCCACCAAGATCGTTGACTCTGATGAAAAGGTGATTGAGGAATAATTATGTTGTTTTATGATATGCAGGTGGTATTCACGTAGGTTATAGTATTCTCATTTTTACGAGCAATACTGACTACTCAAGGGAAAACTAAACACGGATGCTTTATGCAAAAAGCTTTAATGGCTTCTCAGTCATAAGAACTTAATTCTACGTAGGTATTATCAGCCTGATTCCTTTCGTAGCTTCTTCCGGAGCGTCCTCTAATGATGTGTCTATTGTCAGTCATCAATTTGCTTGAATTGCGTCACCATTCTTGTTCGAATTTGACATGGTTTGGAACTTTTCTTATTGTAGCTTGTTTACTATAACTGAACTAATTCATTTTTGCAGTATGAAGATGTGATGGCATTTTAATATTTCTCAAGCGAAATTATTTGAATAACTAAATGCATTTTTTTTTCGTAGTCCCTTCTTCCAGTGTTAAGATCCATAGCTAGGCACTGAACTATTGTACTGTTATGATCTATTTATAGCCAGTACAAACGCCTACTTAGTTTCAAGTTAATAAAACTTTAGCACCTACTTGATTTATTTAACGAACTACCATGAAATTTGAAACGGTGAACTTTATATTTAGTTCTGAAATACGGCATGTTATGAGGGTAGATTTCAAAAAGTAAAGTGATAATAGCTCTGAGAGAGAACTTTAATTCAGAAAATCAAAGAGACACACAGCGCAGTAAGGCAGTGTTGCATATTACTTCTGCAAACATTCACTATGAATGTCGAAACATTTTTTCCGTCAGTACACTAACGTATCGAAACGCATAGAAGAAATCGTTTAGGTGGAGGAGCCACAGTAAACCTGCTTGCTGGACTTCAAGACCCAGTACAAACACATCTTCCGGTAGCCCAATTGTATATTTACAATATTATGTACACTACCATTGGAGGTGTCGAGTTCCTTCGCAATCTAGCTCACGAATGCGACGATCGGCCGAAATCAAAGCTTACCATGCGCGGAACAAATAATTATCTGTGATGGATGTACAGGATGTACTTGACTGTCCAAATCCATATGTTTTCGTGGTATAACACGCGTTCCCTAAACTTTGACCAATTGCCGATGAATTTCCACTGGGGACGTTTGCTTCAGATGCAAAAACCTTATCATACTTCTCACTTCAATCGCAGACCACTTTTTTCTCGACGGCTCCGTTTTATGAGTTCGATGCTCTATCGCACAACTAACCACATCTACTGACGGAGCTCGGCTGGTGTAATCGTCTCAGGCTCTCAGCTGCCTAGACAGGGATTTAATTCAAACAGAATTTCTACACCTGTTAGAGCTCCCGCTACCTCACATTTTAAAATCCCCTCGTATTCATTAGGATATCGACATACAAATCTCACTTTCGTCAAATTTATCCACTGCACTAATAGTTGTGAACCTACAATTGCAGGATAATATACATGCATTTGAACAACTGCTTGAATGTAAAGTGGTGAAAATAATGATAAGACACTCTACATTTTTGCTTATAACTTTATAAATATTGATTGAAATACAATGAATTTTTGATCATTGATAAGGAATAAAACATGAAGTAAGAGTACATTCAAATTTTATATTACGGTATAGTTTTTGTACAGTTATTACAAAAAACCCTTCAGAGGATCAAAATTTCATGGAAATAAAGATAAAACACATTGTAAAAAATTACATCTATCCGAAGTACTTCACCTTTGACAGCTAAGAATGGAATCAAAACAACACACCGGTGTTCCCCTAGACTGCAAGTAGACATTGTGATATTTTATGATCAGGTTTAAATTGTGAAAAATCTAAATTTTACAGCATGAGCAGAAAAAGTTCTCTGTTGGAATTTGAAAAAAGGTTAAATAATAGCTTTTAATAGTCAAGGATGCTCTTATAATTCAATTTCGAAGCAGATACAGAGGTCAAGAACAGTAATTCGAATTTTAGCGTACGGATCAAATAAATCCCCTGGACGTCCACCCAAGCTTACTCCAGCCAGTCGGCGCCGAATGTTACGTTAGGCTTCATTCACGGGAAAGAGTTCTAAAAATCTTCAAATGTGTCTAAAGTTGAAGGTAACTCCCAGAAGAGTTAAGCAGATTCTCAATACTTCAGAATTTTTTATTTAGGAAGAGGAAAACAAAACCAGAACTGAAGAAGATACACAAGAAACGATGAAGAGAGTTGGTGAGGGAAAAAGTACAATGGAATACTGACAATTGAGCAAAAATTGTCTTTTCAGACGAAAAGAAGTTCAATGTAGACGGGCCTGACGGTTTTCAATACTATTGGCATGATTTGAGGAAGGATGAGCATATCTTCAGCAGAAGGTCATTCGGAGGGGGATCACTGATGATCTGAGGAGCTTTTTCAGCAGAAGGTAAGGCGAGTCTGGTACCGATGGAGGGAAAACAAAATTCAGTAAAGTACACTGAAACTTCTTAAAAAAGTTTCATACCATTTTTAGATAATATTCAATTTTTGTTAGAATACTGCCGTGTTTCAGCAAGGCAATGCGGCCATTTGTGCTTCAAAACACAAGAGAGTGGTTTGATGATCACAATGTCCACACTTTGGGTTGGCCAGCTAAGTCGCGAGATCAAAATCCTATAGAAACCTATGGGGTATACTGGCTAGACAAGTTTACATCGATGGCAGTCGATTTGAAAACAAGCAGGAGCTTTGGTGTGTTATCCAGGAATGCAGGGGAAAAATTCCCAAAAAAGTCTTAGGAATTTAGTGAAATCAATGAATGATCGTTGTCTAGATGTTTTGAGAGGGAAAGGAAATACTTGTAAATACTAATCATTTTGATTTTTGTCGACGAAATTCATAGTTTCAATGAAAATATTATTTAGGGAAGGGTGTCTTATCTTTATTTTCATAAAATTTTGTTCCTCGGAAGAGTATTTTTGTAATAACTGCACAAAAACTATACCGGAACATAAAATGTGAATGTATAGTTACTTTTTGTTTTATTCCTTACCTATGGTCAAAAGTTTATGTATTTCAATCAATATTTACAAAGTTATCAGCAAAAATGTAGAGTGGCTTATCATTATTTTCATCGCTTTAGATATTTTGTCCTTTTTTTATACTTGCATGAATGCTCAGAGTCAGAGTTGATCTCTCATCTGATTTAAGCGATCTTTGGCTATTGAATTGAATATTTATCATTTTTGTCAAACTTCTTATTTTGAACGTGATGCATTTCAGCAGCGACTGATGCTCTCATAAACCTAGTGCGTCTGGCAGGGAACGCGTGCTAACCCTGACCTACCGCGAGACTGTGGAATACTACCCTAGTGCACAGTTCATCTTTGCCGCAAACATCAATATGACTATTGCTATTGTATTCTTGCGAGTACATTTTATCTTTTTTGTAACGCTCCAGTTTCACTTACTTGTATCATCGATAATAAGCTAGCTTCATGAAGCAAAAAATAGGTACGTGCGGTGACAAAAAGTCCACTATTTTCTGGCGAACAACAAACGTTTGCCCATTTCAGTCTTGTACTGGAGTTCAATGCTTGCCTAAATTCGCATAAAATTCAAGTGTCAGTAAGAAGGTTTCTTTCTAGCTCATACTTTAACTTTTTTCATTTTTGTGATCTTTATTACTTCGATATCAATGTTTCCATATTCTTCCCAATCATAAAATTTCAACATAATCAAATGGTAATTGTACGTTGACATGCTTACATTTTTTGTTAATTGTCTAATGAATTTAGGCTGGGATACTCCATAGGTTTTATATTGTTTTTCAAATTTCTGACTTTCATTCATATAACTTGTCTTGGTTAAAAGAATCAAAGCCAAATCCGGTTGATTTAAAAAAATAAAAACGCCAAACAAGTCTTAAAAATTGTACATCCAAAATATAAAATAGATGAACTAACGACTCCGTTACAGCTGCTGAGCATGCAAACAGAAGCACTCACATTTGTTAACTGGTTGAATTTCTCATGGTGATATCGGTTATGCATATTTTAACGGTTTTTGTCAGTTGCGTTTAAAAATTGTTGTTGGTTCAATATACAGTCAGATTCATATTTTCTACCATAAGCAGTAACTTTTACCTGTTTTTTTATTGCAGGGCCCTTTATGGAGCAAGCAAAAGAGCTGATATTAAACAAGGGGATGCAGAGAAGCATGGTTCCATGAGTCAAAGAACGATTTCGAATGCAGTTTTGGCAGCGATGATCAGCTCCTCACATCACGAGGCTGTCGGACCAAAAAAGACCGAGGACGTCACTAGAAATGGTAGCCTCAGCGAGGGGTTACGATAGCATTAAGCCTTCAGCTTGTAACCGGCCTTTAGAAGCTTTTGCGAATCCTCACAAATCTTTATCAGGAGACCACTACTCAGGTAAATTAGAAAGCTAGCTAAATAATGCTATGAAGTTACCAAAAAATGTCAAGTTGATGTTTGTATTATAGATAGCACATTTATCAAAAGTTATCGAGCGGCGTCAGGGTATGCAGGTCAGGAAAAGTGTTAATCGGGAAAGTCATGCGCGTAAAAATGAATATTTCAGAGAGTTTTCATAAAAGGGGCCGCGTATCACTCCATAGTGGATGCTAACAATGTAATTAGGAATCAATTAACTGATCATAGTCCGTCTATTTCTCTGAGGCTGTATATGTTCTGCAAGCGCTGAATAGTGGGAGCAAGATATAAAACTCGGTATTTAACCGGCCATCATAATCTCATAAAGGTGTTATGAGCATAACTGTGTCCCCATACTTTTGGTAAGCCGGCAGCCTACAGGTACCCCAGAAGAAATTCGAGTGAAGGTTAGAAATTCAGCGATCGTGACTTTTTCCATAACTGGACAGGATGAAGAAATGAAGCAACATGTATGCACTTTGCTTTCCCTGCTCATACCTAGAGAAATTGGAGCAAAAAGCTAGGTTGTATCAAGTAGTTAATCAAACTGTGTTAATCAGTCAGTATTAGGACAATGTGTCTTAGAAAAATATAGAGGCCAAAAAATCAACCTAGCAGCCAATCAATTCCTAATTCCTTTAGCGTAGTCATGAGAATTCTGATGTGTGTTAAGAGAGGTATTCTACATCGAGTATTTGTTTCAGTGGATAGCAAAGTAAATTTACAATTTGAGAGTGAATTATACAAAAAAAATTCAAAATAGGGTACAGATAAAAAACAGTGGATTTACATTAATTTAGCAAACGGAAGTTGCCTGAATTTTTCACTGAATGCCTTTTCCTTGTACATTTGTTTCCATGGCGAACAAGTAAAAGTGAGCACGATGTCTGTCATGGCTTTTGATGAAAGCCATAGCAACGATTTATTTAGAAGTAAGCTAAGAGAAGCTCAAAGAGTTGTTGACTCCGGCAGAACTTGTCGAAAACCGAATTATATGCTCAAAACTGTTCTTTAAATATTGTAGGTTTCTGCCCATTTTATACGTGGTTCCTGCTGCTCGCACATGCTCATTGATTTTGATGAGAATGTTTTCGGCGAATTTAAAGTTTATGCATTCTTGGTCGAAGGGGACGAATTTCTTATCGATTTCTGTGACCATTGCTTCCTTATTGACAGCGTTTTATGTATTTGCAATCTAGTGTCGTTATAATTGCTCAGTTTTTCCTGTGTTGCAAGACTGCGGTATGCTCTGTGGACAGTTTCTCCTTGGATACTAAATATGTTTGGCGAAAGTACGAGCCTGAGTTGTAGTATAATTTTGGAGTGGAAATAAATTTCAAGTGAAATGTTTTCATGAATTGTATCCTTTTTCCATGTCTTTTTCTCATTAGATTGCAAAACTGAACGAGATTCCACATTGCTTCTATTTAGATCATATATTTTTATCTCATAATCAGCCTATTTTAGGGAAGATTTCGTATTATCAGCTAAATGATAATAGTTTTGACTGTAATACAAAGTCAATGAATTAACACGTGCTCATATGTATAATCATCAATATGTAAATAAGCATTTTAATTTTAATTTTCCAGTACCCTCAGCATTCAGCATGTAAATTCGAAATTGAAGCCTCGAGTTTCACCTTGATATCACCGAGCACGTTCAATTCAATATTTTAGCCTTGTTACTGAAAAATTGTTTGCAACGTCCGCTGAATGTGCCTTTTTGTTCAAGTTGTTTTTCTTTTTTTCGTTCTTTTCTTAGTCATAGGTTTTAGCTTCAAGGATCAGCAAATTAAGTTTAGTAAAAATGAAAACTTTGGACTGTTCAGACAGTTACAAGAGAAGTTTATATTTTATAATTTTTATCACTGTATATTACTCCTATTATGTAATGTTAAGTAGAGCGTTTTGAGTGTGTGTTGCACTTCCTGATCTTGATGGAGCATGATGATGATGATAGAGTAAAGGAAATAAAGATTATTTGATTAAATTATTTTATATAGAAATATTGAAAAAACATCTACTAGGTTTTAAGGTGCAAAACTAAGATACCTCTAATTACCCGGCTTTTTTAGGGTGGTTTGTATTATCTGCGGTACTGGTTAGACATCAGTCGCAGGCAATTAACGAAGCAAAGCGTGTTTCTACGGCTTCTTTAGATGGTCATACCGCAACACTTTTAGAGTAAGGTTGTCGCATCCAGTATTGCGTTGTCGACCGCAGAAGTAATAAAAAACTGACAGGTGACGTCGTCGTATTATTTATCCCTAAAACTCATGACGATAAAGTATGAATAATGACCTCAACAGGTTATGGTTCCAGAACTCTATTGATTATTAACTTAACGGCGATGAAGAAAACGTGAGTTGTTGAACTAGAATATTTCAGAAATGTATTTTGTCGCAGCTGTGTCAGAGCTTTGTCAGACATCTGCGAGACCGTTGTCAGAGCGAGTAGACGTTTTTCCCGGTAGATTTTTTGCAAGTAGACGTTTTTTGAGAGTGAACGTTTTATGAGTAAATTTTTTTACAAATGAACATTTTACGAGATGATATTGTACCAGGAATCGGTTTGACGAGTGTTCTTTATTTCATAATATTTTTTTACGAAATCAAATAACATAAGATATCGATTCGTGGCATTTGATTTATTTTTTATAGATGAACTATATTTTCGATGATCCATTCATAAAAAATGCAATTTAGGTGACAAGAATCCTGGCGTATTTTCTAAGATAGACTTGCACGTAAATAGATACAATTGAAGTGAAAGCATTTCTTCAAATCTGACGAATCAAAAGAATTAGGGAAGGAGGAGGAGGAAAGCGAAATGCTCGAGTTATATACATGTACTGTGCATTTAATTTTATCGATCTTTAATTGATCATTGAATATTTTTAAAACCTTTGCACACACACAATAGTGAAAAATAACGCAGGGAGACTAAAGTTTAAGGCAAATAGAATCATTATTAGGATAAATTTTGCAATTTTCAACATTTATAAACATTTTTCAAAAGTGACCATAAAGCTCATTGAAAAGACTCCCAAATTACATTTTTTAAATATTATTTCAATCGCTGTATCCCTTGCGCCTGCCATATAATTATTTCCAGGGAAAATTCTGGTTTATATATGTATATAACGTTACATTCTTATTTTGCATCATTTAAGGATTAAATCTAGCTAAATTATACGTACATTTGGGTATTTTTAAGTGGATTTTAGGGTAAGAGGAGACCATTTTTTGCTATGCACCAATAGAAATTAGAAGCCTGCCGTCTCATTTGCCCTTTGTTCTCGGTGTGAACATGGGGCTGTCGCTCTGTCAGTGAATGACGATTTAAATGCTGTAATAAATATAGCTAATTTCAGTTTACGGTTTAAAATTCAAAATTAATAAGATTTAAACCCCTTTTTTCAAGATTTTTCAGTATTTTTAAAGATTTAAGTTTTAACTTTCACCTACGCCGGCGTCACGGAATGAGGTAAAGTCTTTCTGTCTGTGCCGTAGGTGTCGGTTTGACTTCCATGCTGGCTTGAGTAATTTTATGCCTGCTTATGCAGAACTACTAAAACATTTGCATGTTGCTGCATCATGAGACATTTGTTCATTGCATAATGCGTATAATAAATAGAATATTGATCAAAAATAAATATTATACAATTTCATCGGTTTCCTCCACGGTGGATGTTGACCCTCTCCGGCATGGCGTCCGTTTTAACTCTTCAAGTCTTAAACCTAATTTGTTGAATTTGATTTAATCATTGCGAACTGAGTTGTTTACGCCTAGATGTGAATGTCTAAGTTTAGTGGTTAGTTTCAATAATGGAGTGGTCAGAACAAGACATCTCCATCTCCGTCTCAAAAAATGTAAATAGTATGATGGTAATTTGTAGTATAGACATAAATTGTATCTAAGAAAACATTTTGGTTCTTATATGTATAATATTGCAGTGAATTTATGACATATGAGGGTGTAGTGATTTTTAAAGAAGTAATAGTGTAATGATTCTTAGAAGTGTAATAGTGTAATGCAATTGAAATTATGATTGGGATTGTGGAAATTTTGTATTAAGGTAAAATTTGAGTTCCACACCTGCGTTAATTGAAGGCTGCAAATTGTCTTTTAAACAGATTTTAAACTATTGTAAACGCGAGTGTAGTTTCAGCTAGGTTTCAAATAATAGTCGGGTTAGTTCCAGCTAGGTGTCAAACACAAATTGACTATTGATTGTGTAGATTAAGATCTGGGTGTGATCAGAATTTACTTATATAATACAGTGCATTTCCGTATCTCTCTCTGTCTCCACCTTTTTATATATTTGTGAATGTCTGTTTCATTTCTTCCAATCACTGAAGAAAAATTGTTGAACTGAAATCGGAATGGGTTTACACGTGTTATTAATGTTGTATTGTGGATACCAAAGGCGCTGGGTTATTATAAAATACACTATTTTTCTCCGTTATCAGCCTTCTTCTTCTACACGGCCATGGTATCGTAGATAAGATACAGAATGGAAGTTCTAAATATATGTATGCATGAAAAATATTCATTTAAACACTATAATTCGTCATAAATATTTAATACATTCATTTTTATAAGAATTTAAAATTAGTCAAATCTAATCAAACTTATAACATAACGCAATTATGGATCGAAAAATCCTAAATCTTACCACTTTTAAACAGAGGAATTTCCGCGGGAACTATCTAGTACTCTGATATTTGACCACTTAGTCACAGATTTGGTATCTCAGATACTTGACCACTTGGTTACAGATTTGGTACCTTGTTTCTTGTCCCCTTTGTTGTAGGTTTGGTGCCTCAAATACTTGACCAATTGGTGACTGATTTGGTACCTCAGGTACTACATACATATAGTAGATGAGTTGGTCATAATTATATCAAATACTCGACTTGGTTAGGTCACAGGTTTTGCAAGCAGCCTATTACTACCTCGTACATCGTCTTTCTTTGCAAAAAGCCTCTCCTGGTTTAGATTTAGGATTTAGTTTTGTTCTTCATCGACAAATAAGACCTAACTTCGATTAATGTAGTATGCATGCTTTTGGACCGTAGATGTTAACTCATTCGGCTTATAGTTTGGTAATTGAATGGGAATGACGTTTTGTATGTCCTGGGGACTAGGCGCTCCACACCTGACATGTAAGATCCCTAAACCTCTCTTAGTGTATGCTGGTTGTGCGTCCCCGTCAGTGGATCAGGAAAGGCACGTCCACTTGTCGCGTCGCTCGTGAGGCAGGGCAGTGTACTGTACAACTGTCCTATTTCACGAGTGGCTTCGTTTTTGAGTGTCTTGAGTGAAAGGGTGAAGTGAACGTGTGGTTTTTGTCTAGGTGGCTAGTTCGTTTTGTCTAGTTGACTAGTTCGTTTCATTTGGGTGGCTAGTGCTTTCTGTCCAGGTGGCTAGTTCGTTTTGTCTAGTTGACTCGTTTGTTTTATCTACAGTATATGGCTAGTCCGTTTTGTATAGGTGGCTAATTCGTTTTTTCTTGACTAGTTCGCTTCATTTGAGTAGCTAGTTCGTTTTATATAAGCGGCTAGTTCGTTTTTTCTACGTGGCTAGTTCGTTTAACCTAGTTCGGTATGTAGTTCGTTTTGTTTAGGTTAGTGGTTCCCAAACTTTTTGTGATCAAGTACCACTTGGAGGTCCCGTACAGTCGCTGCGTACCACCTGGTACCAGAGAAACTAAATTTGATCAGATATCACTTTATTTCAATAATTGTACAAGTAGAACACGCAAATCAATTAAGATTTGCTAACTACAAATCGTTGCCAGATTACCCTATGTTAGGCAGTAAACATTTTGTGAAGTAAAATGCAACAAAATAAAAATTGGTCATGACCCCGAAAGTGTTCGCGTACCACCTGGAAGGCCCTTGCGTACCACTAGTGGTACGCGTACCACAGATTGGGAACCACTGGTTTAGGTGGATAGTTCATTTTTGGTAACATCACAAGTAAAAATTTTCTCATAACAAGAAAATAAAAATTGTATCGAATGTAAAATAACCTTTGAAATGAAAGTTTCATAAAAGTTGAAAATCGGTTTCAATTGTAAAACATTTTATTTAGTTTTGTTTCGATTAAAAATTTCATGTAGATTTAAATATTTGTCATGGAGTAGAAATTTGATGTAGAATAGGCATTTGATTAGAAGGGGAAGTTTGATTTAGAGTGGAAGCTCTAATGTATGTTTGAAACGGATTTTGAAATGAATATATAATATATACCGATTAATAATTTCGTCTTGATGAATTCGTTGGAATAACGGCCAAACATTTCATTGCATTTGAAAAAAATTAGTTTCTACATTAACATGTGCTTGCATGTTGAAAATTTGACTTCAAGTTAAAGTGTGTTCTGTTCAGAAGGTTTTCCAGCCCTTGTGTAGTGTCGTACACGGTGTAGCGTGTCTTACATCCTGTTTCTTTTATAAAACATGAGCCAAGTTGTCTTTTAAGGTTTATAATGAAGTTAATTTTCATGATAGAAATGAAATAGGAATTGTTTTTTCAGAGACATTGTTGACTGTGCACTGACGAAAGGGTTGAAGGAGCTCAACGCGATGCACCATCAAGACTTCGTGACGCGTTCGCTAATAGAGGCTCTGGTGTGACTGGAGTACTTTGCGCTCACCGTTCTCATGCAGGTAAGCTTTGTGAGATCTTTTTCTCGAGTTTGAGAGATGTATCAGAAGATAAAATGCTTTATCACTTGACTTTATTGCCAAGGTTCCTTAGTTGCACACCTTAGTTCGCAACACGTGTTTAACGAGGATTTTTTTTAATTCAATTGAATTTGGTTCTTGTATCTCATTTTGTGTCTCACCAACTCGCCTTCTTGTTGTCGTCACTAGATCTTTCCTTTTCTCACCACCTTTTCCTTCTAGCTGTATTTTTTCCTCACTGTCTCTTTTTTGCTTCTCATTCTGTCTCTTTTTTCCTTTTCATTGTCTTTTTTCCTTTTCATTCTCTTTTCCTTTTCATTGTCTCTTTTCCTTTTCATTGTCTCTTTTCCTTTTCATTGTCTCTTTTCGTTTTATTTCTCTTTTCGTTTTATTTCTCTTTTCGTTTTATTTCTCTTTTCGTTTTATTTCTCTTTTCGTTTTATTTCTCTTTTCGTTTTATTTCTCTTTTCGTTTTCATTCTCTTTTCGTTTTCATTCTCTTTTCCTTCTCACTGTCTCTTCTCCTTCTCACTGTCTTTTTCTTCTCGCTGTCTCTATTTTTCTCTCTCTTTTTTCTCATTGTCTTTTTTTTGTCTCACTGTCTCTTTTTTTCTCACTTTTTTATCTCACTCTCTTTTTTTCTTACTGTCTCTTTTTTTGTCTCACTCTGTCTCTTTTTTGTCTCACTCTGTCTCTTTTTTTTCTCACTCTCTTTTTTTCTCTCTTTTTTTTCTC
>VCRD01001451.1:0-11560 GCA_006783055.1 Trinorchestia longiramus | reverse complement strand
TCTGTTCTTCTAATGATAACTGATATCAAGTTGATTGGGCGATAGATATCGGGTGCTCGTTGGTTCTCTTTTTGAGAAACATTCAAGCCTCGATGTTTGTTGTAATTAGTTACAATTTAAGATTTGAAGTTTATATATGCAGAAAAACTTAAATGAAAATTATGAAAACGATGGGACAATATTGAATGTGATGAAGAAATCGTTTTAAATACACAAGTCAGGAATAATAAAAATAATGATAGTGAAAATTACAAAGTTCAAATGTTGGAGTGACACTTGCCTGCTTTCAATCATTCGGAAGAATCCCAGTTTCGAGCGCTCGATTGAAGATGTTTGCTAAGTTTTTACAACTTTATTGGTCGTTTCTTTGAGTATTCAGGGAACATGACTGTCAGAACCGGTTAATTTTTGTGGGTTTAGATGACTGATCTATTTTCCTACCTCTTTTATTGTGAAAATGTGGTCTGCCAGGATTTTCTGTGGGTTTATGGCGTGTGGTTGCTAGATTTAAGTTATTGCTTTGCAACTGAACACTGAAGTAGAGTACTGTATGGTTTTTAGAATTGATGCCACCATTGCATATTTTTGTGATGGTGAGGGTTTAACTCCCCCAAGGATATATTTCAACGGATAAAATTTACCTCCCATAGAGTATAAAGTGCGTACATTGGTTTTTAAAGTTTTAATGTTAGCATCTTAAGAGTAGTGATGATGCTTATCAATAAGATCTTAGAAGTAGTAACAATGCTTCAAGTGAGATCCCGTCCTCTGTTCTGCAGCTTGAAAGTGGAAGCTCGTAGAGGTGTTCGATGAACATGGTGGTGTGACTTACTCCAAGTCAGCCAAGCTAAGATAATCTAATGTGGGTTCGTTATATTTTTATTTGTAATAAAAGCCAGGACTTGGATGGAAAGTACAATCGAGATCAAGACTAAGATTTGTACATATGACGCACAAAAGTTATTTTGAGCAAAGAAAATATTACAATAAAAAACATTACAAAACGAAGGACTACACGCTATCCTTTCAGTCAAAGTGCAGTAATGAGTTTCCCTAAGTTAATAACGGCTTTGATTCGATAAGTACGATACACGATTCATTTATTTTTTACACAGGTTTTAGAAGACACGGCAACTACATTAGCTGGCTGCTAGCGATGTTTGCGTCAAGAGTGTAATAGGAGCCTTAGCTGCTGATATGGAGCATGGCGGCAAGACTGTGAAGTTGAATGCCACGCCAAGTAGGGTAGCCGAGCATTAGTATGCAAGATGCAAATACTTGAGAGTAGAGAAACGTGTAAAATAAAAATAGGCGATGATATGATCGAACTAGGTAATTATTACCATTGGTTTATGTCCAAAATACGAAATTATTATTTTTAAATTATGGAATCATTGAATCAATGAATTGCTGAGAATTTAATAATTTTTAATATACATGTAGACCACTACGAATTATATGATATAGATATAAGGGTAAAGAAGTCGACTAATCGAACCCAATAACTAGAATGATAAATTCGTACACCGTCTAAGTCTAAGAGAACAGACAGTGCAGTAAGAAAGAATAATTTATCTCAAATACAAATGAATTTTCTGTACTAACAGACGCACGGGGTACCACTTGTATCAAAATAAATGGGAAACAAAACTATCTGCCCACATTGTTTAGTGATGTAAACAATCATTCATCGTTTTCGCCCGTCACATGAATGGAAATAAGAAGAGTAGAGTAAGACTAGTACAGAGTATACGTGGGGAGCTCTGGTGGGGAATTGACAAGCAGGGTTGCCAGAAGGTTTTCGTGAATGATAACAAATTCCCATCTCAAAAGGTAACAAATTGGATTAAAAAGTAACAAAATCTAAAAATCTTTAAATAAATATTTTAATATTAACCCTTTAGCGACCAATTTGTTTTTCTAGTTTCTACATTTAAGCTCACAAAGACCGTCTGTACACTGATGCAATGAAGCATGCTGAGAGCCAGGCAGCCAAAAGAACGACGCTGTAACATGCCGAAGCGTTCAAACCTAGTAGCAACCTCATATT
Source organism: Trinorchestia longiramus (assembly GCA_006783055.1). Lineage (NCBI taxonomy): Eukaryota > Metazoa > Arthropoda > Malacostraca > Amphipoda > Talitridae > Trinorchestia > Trinorchestia longiramus. The sequence continues at coordinate 9,510 of VCRD01001451.1, read as the reverse complement.
GCTCACTGTTTAATTATTAGAACAATTCTCCCAAAGACCGTGAAAGGCGACCGAATAGTCCACTTGGTCGCTAAAGGGTTAAAGAAAGTGTTTACTACCCTTTCAAAAAGTAGCTCCTTCTTCAGTACTACTGTATAAGTCCTCTTGCGTCATTAATCTGATTAATTCTTGAGAGGGCTGCCATGTCATCCAGTTAGTGCCACTAAGTGAACTTTTAGAGTATAAAAGAGCGTTTAAAGTTTCAGTTTGAAGCAAAGACCTGTTTTTGCGTTTAATATTATTTAAAAGTGAAAATATGCTTTCGGCACAGGCTGAAGAATGTAGCAACGCAAGTAAGCTCATCATTAACTTTGATAATAGGAGATATCGAAGTCCATCACCGCACTTTTCTTTTGAAACAGTGTACCAGAACTTTTCAGGTTCCTTGTCAGTTATATAGTTTGTGTCCTCCAAAGTGAGCCCTCGCCACTCGGTATTCAACATTTCGTACTCTTCTTCAAAAACGATGTTAGGAAATTTTAAGGCAAGAGGAATGATAGTCAGGTTTTCCCACATTAACGTTGACGGAGTAAATAGCCTCAAGCAATTCCAAGTTTTTAAGCATATCATTCGACAGAAAACGGTTGAACATTTCTTTCATTAATCGAACATAGAAATTCATGATTTTCACTCGAAATTGCTTCCGATCCTTGTCAGAATTTTTTTCAGAGTCCTCTGAATAAATTCCTTCTACTTTAGCCCAATGGTAAATTTAATCAATTGGAAGGTAGACCGAAGCATCATTAACCCTTTAGCGACGAAAAGGACCATACAGGCCTCTTTTAGGGTCTTTGGGAGAATTGTTCTAATAATTAAACAGTGAGCAATATGAGGTTGCTACTAGGTTTAAACGCGGCATGTTACAGCGTCGTTCTTTTGGCTGCCTGGCTCTCAGCGTGCTTCATTGCATCAGTGTACAGACGGTCTTTTTGAGCTTAAACGTAGAAACTAGAAAAAGAAATTCGTCGCTAAAGGGTTAACAGTAATTACTGCTAGATCCTTATTATTAATTATTTCTCGTTTCACAAAGTAACTCAGGATAGTTTTTACAGAAATATTTATAGAACTCTTCAGTTTGTGCAGTCGAAGGGTCTCAGTTTGAAATTCAAGGTTTATTTTATTGACATTGGGTAATATGAAGACCAAGCATGAATAGTACATCTTATTTAGTGGGTTCCGCAATTGTTCTAATATTGCTGCAGCTGACTTGACATTATCTTCTAAGCTGCTGATGTGAAGAATAAAGTGAGAACTGCCCACTGATCCAAAATTCTCTTTACGACTTGCTCAAGAGACAGCCATCTAATGCAACTTTGATGCAAGATTTTTCTTGGGTCGGTGTCTGTAAACTTTTGAAATTCTTTGTACTCATTAAGACGTTTAGAACTATTTACTATGTATGCGTAAATATTTCGAGTTAAATCTGCCATCTCGTTCGGGAGTTCTAAGCAAGCCTTGGAAGCACACAGGTGCATTGAATGGCACACGCAACCTTGAACATATAATGGTGGGACCTTTTCTTTCAGTAAATGTTTAACACCGTTTTTTCAGCCCATTATGACACTTGCATTATCGCTTACAAATCCAATAAGATTATCAAAGGAAATGCTGTGTTTTTCAAAAAAAGTAGTCAAGGAATCAAAAATTCCTTTAGCGTTACAACCCATTACCTCAATTGAAGGGTGGACAGCACTAGTGGACTACTTGCATTTTTTCCCGTGGTAAATATGATATATTTTCCACGGGAAAAAATGCAAGTAGTCCGCTCCCGTGCTGTCGCTAACACAGCGCTGACAGAGGCGATTACGATCCAGTAGTTTACTATATGAAGGGTGGACAGCACTAGTGGACTAATTGCATTTTTTCCCGTGGGAAAAAATGCAAGTAGTCCATTAGTGCTGTCCACCCTTCAATTAAAGCCAAAAATTTATCTACATTTCTTTGTACATCAAAATCATAATATCTGGTGACCAAAACACCGTTAATTCCACAGCATCCCGTTAATTTTGCAGTAAGTTCATTTAAATAATGCTTACTAATGACAGCACGAGACACACCGGTGCCTTTCGTTCGGCCACATTTGATTTCTCCATTGATTTAGGAATCTTCGCAAATATTAGCAATCAACCATGGTAAGTGGTCCAAAATAGAGAAGGTAAGTTGTGTTCTGCAATGGAGACACAAAGTTTTAGTTCAGCTGCAGCAACTTTGTTTGAGCGAAGCGATGACGTACTGGGTCGCACGAAGTCAGTCACCTTTGAGCATATGTTAAGACTAGGCACATTTTTTTCGTGCTTTTCTCTATTTCCATGTCTTTCAACCTGTCATTCCCCCAGCTAATTTACAATGGTAAAACTTACAATATGTTTTAAAATCATCTCATTTACTGACTTGAATCCAAGCTGAAAATCTTTCATTGTCAAGCCAATCTTTTCTGAGCGTTCGTTTGTAAACGTTAGCTAGTTTACATTTTTTTCTTTTCGGTGTTTTGGTTATATCACTTTCAGAATTGTCTCTTTTTGCACCCATCATGGAATTATGGCCTTAAAACTTGCAAAATTATAATGATGAACCGATAAGATGCTATTATCTGAGTGGAAAGCACAAGCGAACTGAACTGCAATATCGCTTCCACAGACGCAAATCAACCAAACCATTGCATCATTTGACGCTGACAGTTACTCGTGGACGTTACCAAACTCGATCATACGAGTTTTGAACGAGACAAGGCGCAGTTGAAACGACTCTGTACAAGTGTCAACGAAAACCGTACCCTTTTTAAAGAAATATTATCTGAAATTTTAAATGGTAACAACATTTGTCGAAGTAGTAACAAAAGTAACAAAGTGATGATATGTAAGCAAAAAGTAACGCTTTTGAAACCAAAGTAACAATTCTGGCAACCATGTTGACAAGCATCTTTAAGAGCAATGATCCCCTTTAGATAGTGTTGCCATCCGTGCTGTCTCTAGACTAATCTCACTATTATATATTGCCTTAGGTTTATAATCATTAACGAGGGAAAACTACATTCAATTTGCGCTAAAGTTATGGTTAAAATACATGATATTTAATATCGCAGCATATTAAAATTACAAACATAGTTCATACATATATTTATACAAAACATTTGCTCTATAAAACATGAGCCAAATTGACTTTTGAGCAGCTGTGTGATGATGTATGATTTCCACGACAGAAATAAAATAAGAATTACATTTCAGAGGCTGTGCACTGCCTGACGGGTCGCGAGAGCTCAACGCGATGCACCATCAAGACTTTGTGAGGGGCACTGAAAAAGCTCTCCGGTGTGACCAGGGAACTTCGTGCTGACCGTCCTGATGTCGGTAAGATTAGTGCACTTTTTTCTTGTGCTGTGGAAAACAATTACTGTGGGACACTGCCAGTTACCATATGGGGCTGTCCGTTACTATCGGGGACTGTCAGTTACTGTGGGACGCTGCCAGTTACTGTAAGGGACTGTCAGTTACGCTGGGGACATTCAGTACTTGTGGAGGGCATTTAGTCACTGTGGGGACAGTCAGTTACTGTGGATTGATTTGTGTGATAGTTGAAAGTTTTTTTAAAAAAGTGCAGAGGGTATACCCTTATGAAATTTTTTTCAGTTTTTTGGTCAATGTCTCAATTTCTGGAAACTTCGTCTAACTCAGGCAAGAATTTTAAACGAGAAAAAGTGACTCTAATTTTGCAAAGTTCACTGGATATTATTTGCATAGGTCACAAGTGCTTGTGTAGTATGATGCATTCGGTTTTTTGCCAATTATTTGCTAATACTGCACCCTTTGTTCTCGTTTGAGTTTTACGAAAAAATGCATTGCGTAACCACCACTAACACGTGATCAGACGTAACTCAAAAGAATCAATGTAATGTGGGGCGTTTGCTTGATGTATCTTTTGCATTGATTTCCAAAACCTGTAAACTAGAGATCAGTAATTAGCATCATAGTTCGCACGTTGAGCATGTATTGGGTAGGAATAAAATGCAAACGAGAACAAATGGTGCAGCATAGGCAAATAGTTGGCAAAAATTCGAATGCATCATACTACACACGATGTACATAAACACATCATTTTCATTATATTAAGCGATATAGGGCAAATTTTAAGAATTATAATATCTAGTTCTGGGCTAAAAATGTTGATTACTCAAAAAAAAATATTCAGACTGGTTAGAGTAACTGCGAAAACAGAAAACGCAATTGCGAAAAATTGGGGTTATGGATGATTTCTGACGACCGATTCAGACTCGGTATGGAAAACTTGCATGAATAATTTGGCAGTCTCGATTGTTTTCTATTTACGAGGAGGAACGAAAAAAATGCGCAGAAATTAGCTGTATTGATTTATTATCAACAGTATTGATGTTCTTGTTTCAGGTGGTGGTCACTCGAGAAGAACTCGCTGGAAGTGACATGTTCAGGGGGCGCATGCATGCGGAAGCTAGCAACATTTTTATTCTCGTTATGTCTATGTAAATAAAAGCGTGTTTTGAACTTATTGGGGGCAAGCTGAGCAGAAGGATTAAATGTTGCAGTGCTGAGGTTAATTCAGAAGCGGTTTTCAGTCGCATTAAGACTCGTTCAGCAACGTTCATGTCACATGACCGGGAGCCGCTGCTGATTGCACCTGAGCGTTGCACGATTTGATTCTCGTGCCCAGTTTGTTCCAGTTGACCTAAACCGCGACAAGGGTGGGTGGTTGGCACACTATGCTTGTCTGGCCACGCATTACGAAAGCTTTATGCTACATCGTTTTCGGCCAACATATAATTGTACTGCTATTTGATTTTTTTTATTTTTTTTTTTATTTTATTTTTTTTATTATTTTTAGTTTTTCCACCATGTAGACACAAGTCAGGGTGTAAATAACAAACGAGTAGAATAAAAAATGTGACAGATACATATCTAGAACATATATATATACAGTTCTCAATTATGTGTGAACTGTTTGTGTTACAAACGCTATTTTCATCCAATATACAGCTATTTTGAATTCTGTTGCAGTGCTGTGTAATTCAATACTCAGTAATCTAGTTGTTGCACTAAAGCAATAAACTACATATAAACTATGCATATCTACGTTCATGTTCAACTTACATTTTGATACAGATTTGTCAGGATATATGTTGCTTTCCTTTACGGGCTTAAACTGATTATGAAGATCAATGCACTAAAGATTTAAAGGTTGTTTTAAATGAATATATTATTTTCATATTTTCTGCATCTTATCTACCGATAACACTGCCCATATGGTGTCCGTTGAAATTCCTTAGTTTAAAATTGATATGAAGGATCATATGAAATAAGATACAGTTCTCAATCTAACCCATGCATATTTTTCACCAATAAATACACAACTTTAGCACCATGTTCGTAATGGCTTAAGCATGCATACAGTCGTGCTTGATCATGTATATTCTCCCACTTTCGCATTTTAACTTGCTCACAAAACAGTTTGTGCCTTTTTAGTCTGAAACGAAGTGGTATAATTGTGTAACACTGTTATATAGTAAAAATTTAGCTAGACAGTTTGTATTCGTAAACAGTACCAAATTATTCGGTAAATATTTTATTGTCTGCATTTGTTATGTTCAGGTACGTATTCAACCTGTATACTTGTATTCTATTTCCTGTTACCATAACATTCATCAAATTGGATATACAATGGTCAACTACGAATCTATTCTAGATATAGAAATCCAGCAATGAAATTAAAAAAAAATAAAAATTTAAAATAGCAGTACAATTGTATGTTGGCCGAAAACGATGTAGCGAAAACGCTTTCGTAATGCGTGGCCAGACAAGCACAGTGTGCCAACCACCCACCCTTGTCACGGTTTAGGTTAACTGGAACAAACTGAGCACGATGATCAAATCTTGCAATGCGCAGGTACAATGAGCAGCGGCTCCCGGTCGCGTGATGTGCCCACTCCTGAACGAGCCTCAAACCTTCAGCTCCAAGCGACCATGTCTTTCACGAGTATTTCTTGAGCGGCCCACGTCAAGTCTGTGCTTCTACTCATTTCATTTAATGGAATTTTTGTAAAAGCTCAAAACATCAACACAGGCCGCCCGTCCCATGAAAAGAAAAGTCGCGAGCAAACTAACGATTTAAACCTCAATGCAAGGCGTATGACATTCACGCGACTTAATACCACTGCTGAATTAACCTCAGCACTGCAACATTTAATCTTTCTGCTCAGTTTGCGTCCAATAAATTCAATGCACACTTTTTATTTACATGGAAATCGGAGATGAAAATGTTGCTTGTTTCCACAAGCACGCGCCCTCGCGTCAGCCCCCACACGTCGTAGGTCTCCATACGTCCTTTCGAATCTTCAGCCCTGAAATAAAGTTGAATCATAATATAACTAGTATTTTTATATTTCATTCCTACCTTCAAATGGAACGTATACACAATTGTCCTAGCATTGGAAAGACATCATTAATGCAATTCTTCATCAGGCAAAACAATCTTGCTCGCCTAACAATGGATACAATCCTGAAAATCCATTAACGTTGGTAAAACATTTTTATTCATAGGCGTTTTCTTTATACATTCAGATGTGAAACCTAAACAACTTACCTTCAATTCAATAATATCCCTGACTGATGATAATTTCAGCATGTATTGAATATGAATATGATGAAAAAATGATTAGAATACTCTAGAAAAGGCAAGTACTAAACCAAAATCGTACGGATCATTTGACGATGCAAGGGGCGAGCAAATAATGAGGTATAAATATTGTATCAGACCGAACTCACACCAGAGAAATCCTCCGTGGCCTAAAGTCATTTCCCGAAGTCAATAACTAGTTTCATTAGATTCTGAGTTATTGACCAAAAACCAAAAATATCACACGAGTATACCTTTAGCATTTTTTACACATGTTTAAAGTTTTAATTCAATAATACCCCTAATAGATGAAGACTTAAGCATGTATTGAGTAGGACGATGATAAATGATGTAACTATAAAATAGGCGATTAACATACCAAAATTGTATGTATCATTAAATGATACATACGATTTTGGTATCATTTCGTCAAATTTTGACGATGCAGTGAACCGGCAAATACTGGGGTATAAATATTGTACCAGACTGAATTCACTCCAGAGAAATCTTTTTACTTTTTCTCAAGTCATTGACCAAAGGTAATAAGTTTAACCAGATGCTGAAACATTGACCATACACCTTTAAAATTTCGTAATGTCAATGAAAAATTTTCTCTTGCTTTTTTCACAAAAATTGCAAAAATTTTAATTTAATAATATACCTGATAGATGAAAATTTCAGCATGTACTGAATATGAATATGTTGAAAAATAATAGAATACTTTAGAATAGACGAATAATATACCAACCTCTTACGCTTCATTTGACGATGCAATGGGAGGGCAAATACTGGCATATAAATATTGTACCAGACCGAATTCACCACAGGAAAATTATTTTCCGTCTTTTAAAGTCATTCCTAGAACTTAATAAAGCTTCATTAAATTCTGAGTCATTGACCATAAACCTTTAAAACTTCTTAAGAGTATTGTGGTGAATCGCATGGCTCCACTACAAGCGAGCCTCGCGACGAGGCTAGCTGTCATCGACGAATGAGCAAACAGGACAGAAGAAGTCAATCCCACGCAAGGCTAGCTGTCATTAACCAATGAGCGGTCATGCTCAGGCAGCAGTACCCAGCCAACCGCCCTATATAATGAGGCTACAACGCTCCACACACACACCAAACACTGATTATATTGCATTCGCTGACGACATAACACGAATCACATTCAGCTGCAACTCCCATAACATGACCGTTGGTCTAACCAACAAGGGCAATAGCCCAGATCAATGCCTATGAAAGGAAATGGAAGATACAAACGAACGCAAACAAATTCAAACTTATAGCCATCAGCCGCCGCAAGAAACAAGAAGTGCACGTAAACGGCACTCCCCTTCCATACGATAAATCAGGTAAAGTTTTAGGTCTCCACCTCGGCAGACAGGGATACACCTCAAACGTACGAAAGCAATAGCACAAAACAATCTCTCCCGTCTATACCGTTTCAAACACATGCATCCGGACACAAAACGAAAGCTTTACCTAGCCTACGTACAATCAGCCCTCATCTACCCAGTTATCCCACTCCACATATTATCGCCAACCTACATCTCAAAACTACAACGTGCACAAAACAGAGCCACACGATTCATCACTAACGCAGAATGGCACGACTTCAACACATCAGCCCAATTTCACCGCCACACTAAAATACCCCCTATCAACACTCTCTTACACGAACACGCAAAGAGAATCTGGACCAACATTGAAAACATGCACCCAAAACTATACCTACACCTCACATTTTCACAAGAAACTAAACAAATACCACACAGAGCTTTCCCAAGTTCAAAAACAAAGATACTCGGCCCCCGTCCAATACTCAAATATACATGACACCCTACACCGCCGCACCTAGCATCAATTCCCCTCTAGGGTTACAAAACAAAAACAAGCGTGAACTAGACGTCAGCCCCAATCGGCTACAAGCACAGTCTGAATTGCACGACTATCCAACTACACTTAAACGCTCAGCCCTAACCAGAGCCCATGCCCCTCCAGCACCAACCCCGATTATCAATGAAAAAAAAAACAACTCCTTATAAAGACCCCCTACAAGAACAAACTCCATGGACCGATCCCCCACCACTCAACACATGTGCGCAGAGTGCTCATTTCTACTCCCCTCCTAGTATCCCTTTCTGTTCCACCCCAATACTTAGGCACATCCTGTGCCAAACTCTCCCTCAAATCTTTCCTATTGGTACTGACCGACCTACCTACATACACACACACTCCACCAAGTGCTTCCAAAGTCAATATCTCCACAAGAACTCTCATCACCCGAAGAAATCAACTTATAGCCAACAGCAGAGCGAAGGAAACAGAAACCAACCATCCTGTCTGCGGACAGGATGGAGCTCAAACAAACCACGCACTAACAAGTGCACGCGCTCCAACTATACGTCCCGGTGCCCTGCCGGCAATACGTGCGCATCGAAGAAAGAAGAGGCAACAACTAATATCATATTCAAATGTCTAAATACAAACTGTTAAACTCATCTTGCCTTTAATTGCCTTTTCTCCTGTTGGGTTTCTCGACGGTCCCTTACTCCACTGGGCGCGTACTCCGAGTAAGATAAAGATGTTCAATATCTGCTCGAAGATAAGAGATGTCTGAGGGTTGGGACTGAAGTGTGATAAAACAGATCACTACAGTATATACTTTGCATTTTTTAGAAAAATTGCAATACTTTAATTTAATAAAATTCCCGACAGATAAAAATTTCAGCATGTAGTGAATATGAATATGATGAAAAAAGGAATAGAATACTTTAGAGTAGACGAAAAGATGCATCGCGAAAAAGGGGAAAGGAGCAGCGTAAAAAG